>CAJNOQ010001065.1:0-36539 GCA_905250885.1 Didymodactylos carnosus | reverse complement strand
CACTTTACCCTCTCCACATCCCAACAGTGAAAAGTCAAAAATACTGCTGACTGTGTTCACTGTCTTGATGAAGTACTTTCAACAGTGATTATAGTTTTTGTAGTCGAGTTTGTTTTACTCTCTTTTGGATAAAGTTAAAGAAATTTGTTAGACTACTGAGAAGCGAGGTTCGAAACTCGTCAGCGCTTAATTTTTATTTTTTTCTCGTTTATTCCGCTGCAAATTTTATTTTTATTTTTTTTGCTGGAGTGTCGGCCATCCGTCGGAGCCAAACTAATGCGGATCCACTCAGTCGACCATGGACTACAAACCTCACTAAACTAACTGGACTACAAAACTAATGCGAATCCACTCAGTCGATCATGGATTACAAAACCTCACTAGTCTCAAGTTGGCAACATCTCAAGAAAAAATCACCTATGTGTTGATATGATCTTTCATATGAAGAATAAAACTTGGATTTCGTGCTTGTTTAATTATTTATGTGATAGATATTGATATCACTATTTGATACAATCAAATAGAATACTAGTTTGTAACAGGTAAATTGTAACTTAAGTGTAGAAATATTCAGAGCTAGTAGCGATATCAAAAGATTAGTTGCGTGTATATCTCTGATCGAGTACAGTATCTCATTCTCGAACGAAAAAACTTTAGATACCAAAATTTGTCCAAATAGTTAATACTTCGAAGGAGGATAATTAGACAGTTATACTTTACAATGGTTAACTCTTTCATGGTGCCCCGGTATATATACTCGGCACGAAAGGGTTAAAGACATTGAAAGATTATTTGTTTCTAGACAACAGTTTATATTAAGAGACTATAGTGGGGCACTCAAAAATGTATCAGTCAAACCCTAAGAAATTCATTATCCTATATTAACACTCTTGTATTCATTTTTGACAATATTCACACGTGACAGAGTATCTAATTGTAATCTATTAAGACAGGAAGAGAAAGAAATACAATAGTTAGATTTTTTTAATGATCAATACGATAGACTAGAAAAGATGGCTACAAAAGGCATTCTCAACACATTATTAGTATATAATCGATAAACAGGTCTAAAACGTTATTTATGCCTCAAATA
Source organism: Didymodactylos carnosus (assembly GCA_905250885.1). NCBI lineage: Eukaryota > Metazoa > Rotifera > Eurotatoria > Philodinida > Philodinidae > Didymodactylos > Didymodactylos carnosus. Next base: position 35,446 of record CAJNOQ010001065.1, on the reverse strand, counting down.
TTTGTTTTTTAGTCATATCATTCGTGTTCATGATTGGTGTAATGACATTCAACTAATTATATATCATATTTTCGTTCATGCAAAATGAGGCGACATGCATTAATTTATAATGCAAAAAATTACAAAGTTTAAAAGAGGTCATAGTTAATTTTTACTTTTGATACGCATATATGTTTGAGTAACTCAATCAACTTTCAAACAAAAAAGGCGAACTATAAATTTCGAGAAAGAGATAGTATTACAGATAAAGTGATTGCAGAGTAAGGTCTTCTTTCTTTCTCATCATTTGCAACCATCAATCACTCTTTTAAATACATTTAGAAAGCAACATTAATTGCAAAGAGTATAGTAACCTCTTGATAAACAACATGACTAAGAATAGTTTATTCAGTAAAATAAACAGCATTTAATCAAAAACATTTTCAATAGAGAATTAGATGAACATTTTTCAGGCCTTCATTTGACAAATGAAAAGTGAGGTAATTCATATAATAATAAGGTTGATTAGCGTTTTAAGATAAAATTAACACTTACCTAAGATGTCCTTCGACGTAACGGTTTATGTTGTATATCTAATCTAACTTGTCTCCTTTGAACGTCATATGAATGAAGAGGATGAACAGTTTATTTTGTGTAAATGAGGAAATTACAGCATACATTCATTGTGCTTCTTTAAAAAGTGAAACAGATGTTCACGATAAAAACTAACTTGTACGATTTCTTTATTTAGCACACGGTACAGAAGAAGAAGAAGTATAAAAAGGTATAACTAACAGGTGGGCCAGAAACAATGACACACTTTTGTTCTCTTTTCTTCCGAGTACAATCGAGATTCGAAGATTCCATCCTAAATGATAGAGAATTTTCTGCTCTACAAAATCCATTACCTTCTTCATTACATATTATTTCATTATTTTAAAAAATAGTGCAGAGTATCGACAGGTAAAAAGTATAACTGCGATTTCCTATCAAAATTTGGTGGCTTTTCGTTTTTGTGTAACTTTTCGAGAAATAATGTAGTAATTGAGTGAAGGTGATATAAAAATGGTCAACGGATTGAGCGGTATCATCCAGACTACGCTCTTATTCGTTCGATTACCCAAATTGTGAAGCTTTCAGTGCACAAGTTAATCTGTACTTTCTAACGTAGGATTTTGAAAAAAGCAGGAAAAGGCTAGCCAAACAACGCAGTGAAAGTGTGCATTATAGGATTTTGTAGAGCAGAAAATTCTTCATCGAATGAGTTTAGAATGGAATCTTCGAACCTCAGTTGTGTTCGGAAGAAAAGAGAATAAAAGTGTGTCATTATTTCTGGCTCACTCGTTATGTTGTTCAATAGGAGAAGGTTAACAAATTTATATTGTACATGTTCCATCTGTATGCGTAAATCATCTTCGATCATTGTTCATCGTACTCATTATCGGTAGTAGAGAGAAAGGTTTGACGATGGTCAATAGTCCGTAAGATTGACAAATTTTACATTTTTGACAGAAAGAGTTGAATGCATATCTGTACGAGAATCTCAAATATTTTCTCTGATCGAAACTGGAAAAAGACTAATATCTTTGCTTTTGTTCTGATGCAAATAGTGGACAACAACTCATAAACGAAAATCAATTTAAGCCGGTTAAAAATGATTATTATGTTTACTTAGAGTGAAACATTGTTATTAAATGTAGATTAAAACGACACATTTTGGTGTTCGAATAGGACTTGGTCAGATGTTATTTGATGTTCACCTTATCAGTATGTTTTCAACATTTCTCTCCATAAGACGATTGCGTCGATTATTTACTAGAACCAAAGCGCTAATAGAACGAATTCGTATGGGTATGTTACACCAATTTATATAGTACTCTTTTCGAAAATAAGACTGACTTTTTTTTTCTTCATATTTCTTATTTGGGGTTATATTAATAATGATAGAAAAAAACAGCAGATGGTTATTGATTGTTTAGAACTAAGTAAGTAGAACGATGTAACAGACAGTTTTAACGACTTAATTAAGTCGTTATTGCATTAACCGAATCGTTAAAATACCTTGCTATTTGATTCATACCAGTAAGTTGATCTAGTTGATATTTAGTTTTGTAAAGAAAATCATTGACTCTCTAATCAGTATTATTCTTGAATAAGATTTCGATTCAAGAAACAGAAACAAAAACAAAAGAGAAGGAGAGAGAGAGAGAGAGAGAGAGAGAGAGAAAGAGAGGACTATATAAAACACGCATTTCATGAAATCAACATGAAATGGTTGAACAATCTAGTCGATTTTTATAATTTAATTAATATTCAACGTAGTATAGTAAGGAAACTTGTTTCTGAAAAACAACAAAATACGCTGCATTTCCCACTAGAGATGTATGAATATTATTAAAGATATGACTTTAGATTCTTGTTAATTATAGACATAACAATAATAATGTAAAAGATTATTTTTGTTTTTATTTGCGATGGATAGATATCACAAGTGTTTCTCAACGAACCATCTGCGGCGAAAAAAATATTCGTACATACCTTAATGACACATCATCATTTTTCGTTCGCTTTTTATATTGTCTTCATAATGAGGGTAATGAATAGAGAGAAATATATGCATTACCTGCCGAAATAAAAACATGTCAAAACTGAAATATGATAATAAATCACATAATAGGTTGAATGAATAAGAAAATGTATTTTATTTGGATAAAAAAATAATATTCTTTGAAACGTGTAAAACTGGTGTTCGTTGTACATAAATTACTAAAAGTTTCTGATGCTTTAACAGATATTTCATAAATATAGTTCAAAGTAATTAAGTGTTAACGAGTTTTTTGTTATCTCATTGCGTTACGAAAAATACTATAGAGAACGATGAGATTTTTTAATAACTTATCAGTATGAAGCCGAATTAACTTTTTAATATTTATCTATCATAATATTATTTTATTAAATCGGCTTAGAGACGAGCACTTTTTCACCACATTGTACTTTGATGTTCAACTACCATTCAATCAGAAATAGAAAAAAAATATATGCAGTGTAAAACAAAAAAGGTATGTGTCATTTGCTTAACAAGGAAGCAATCACGCGTATTTTTCTTAGATTTGAACAATACATATCGTAAATAGTAAAGTAAATTGCAATCATAATCAATATAATATTTTGGGCTGTTAATTGATAGCTGAATTAGAACAATATTATATTTTTATTAGTCTAAAAATGATCCATTTTTCTGTTCGTTTGTGATTCTAACGCGTGCGTCATAAAGAATATGTATTTTGCAATTACCTCGGTCGGCTCTCATCATAGAGAGTTGAGCTTAGTCTCAAAAGTTTCCGCGTACCCAATAAGAATATATAAAAACTTTCCATTCAAAGTTGAAATGAGAAAATTTGCCGAGATAATACTGCGAAGTTTCAACATAGCCAAGTTTCCAGAGGTTTCTTTATTTTGAATTATTTTATACGGTAGCGTAAATATGAATACAGAAACATATCAGAGAAAGTCTGTGGGTGCAATCAAGTATCCTCTTCCTCCCAGTATACAGTGGAGTCAGTTTCAAACAAGGATTTCGGTTCTAAAACTGACGCCTAGTAGTTAAGTCAATGTCGAAAACTTGAACTATTTTGCTTCTTTTATTAGAATACGAACAGTGATTCAAGCTCCGATGATTGCGAGTGATTTATCATACATTTCTCTTCAAGATAAAACTAAAAACAGCTTCAAAGTTTACTTTCTGATCCACTTATGTTCTTTTTCTTGAATGGCCCAAAACAGCTGGTGCATGCAAAAGCGCAATTTGGGACCAAAACTAGAAAAAAGGAACGTTCTTTTCCATGGCAAATTTGATCTGAAATTTTTTGTTTACAGGTAAAGTATAGGGCTTTTCAAGCGCTACTGAATGACTGATTAGTTTTCTTCATGCCTTCAAGTGTCAACGAATAGAAAGTAAAAAATTCTTTTTTTAGGCGGGAAACTTGACTATTCTGAAGCTTCGCACCATTATCTGTCCAAATTTTCTCATTTCAACTTTGAATGGAAAGTTTTTATATATTCTTTTCAAAAATTGAACGGGGAAACGTTTGAGACTACGCTCAGCTCTCTAAGATGAGAGTCGATCGAGATAATTACAAAATACAAAAGAGCCTTTTTTTTTTGTCGCACTCGTTACATGCAACTGAAAAAGTAAGCAAAAAATAATATGGGTATGATTTTTGTAAATTGTTCAAAAATCAAAAAACAAAGTTTAAAAAATATTTCGTTCTAGGATTTGAAGGTTACGTTTATCTAATCAAGAAATGCTCACGAAAATTGAAACAGAAAACGAGACTACCACATTTTTTAGGCATATTCGGTCTTCGGTTTTAGCGTAGCATTCATATCTATTTTTTTTTAAAACATTTAAATTATTTTTTTATGAATTTTCTTCACTCAAACTTCTTTTTGAAATCTTTCTCATGCCGCACCTATCCATGCTTATTGTTGAACATCATCGGAGACTAGTTTTTAGTTTTCTTAACGATGTCACTATTATTTTACTAATTGTTTATATTAGTAACTGGAAAACAATTAACATGTTAGTAATCAAAATATATGCAAAATGACAAGCGTTTTTAGAAATTTAATTTTTAAAACACTGAATATTAACATGTTAATTTGAATGATTCTTTTTCTTAGTTCGTATTTCAGAACCGAAGCTTCGAACTGTGGTTCTAGAATTGAGGTGGGAGTATCTTGATACATTTTAATATCATAGTTTGGCAAAAGAAATGTATTTTTCTTCTCTGTGTTCCCGAAAATCCATTTATTACTATAGATTACTTTGAGACAACTATTGGTAATTAACTTTTTGTTAAACTATTAAATAGACTAATGTATCCGCCCTATGGCTAATTCAAACTGCACCTATTGATTTATAAATGCATTATTTTTTTTGAAAAAATCTCCGATCAATGTCTAAGCCTAGATATGTTTTCTATAGTTACCTGGTTCTGCTTTTAACTTCTATAGTAAGACGTCGATTTTTTTCTTTGCTCTGAAGGTGTAACGGTAAATGTTACGATAAATGATTCAGTTAGTATCGACTACTTATCTTTTTATCATAATAGAACAATGAGAATGTGTTACTTCTGTACAGCTGAGCGAGTAAATTTTTTATCGATTCCTGTTACCTGTCAAATAAATTATTATTTTACTTCACTCATTTTAGAATAAGTTTATCGAATACAATGTAAACTTTTTCTACACATATTAATCTATGAACGACATCGTAATAAAAACCACAACTATTTTAAGCGATATATTCGCAATAACAACGACAGCCGTTCCATTTCCATCCACAGATGTATTTTCATCAAATTCAAGTGATCAATCGCGACATCCAGGTATCAGTGATAGTCAACAAGCATCGATTGATGCATTCAATACCTTTATACAAATTGGTGTGGGTGGTCTACTGTTTATATTTGGTTTAACATTTAATTGTTTAAGTTTATTATATTTTTATGTTTCAAGAAGTTTTCGTCATACAACATTTCGTCTGTATTTTTCAGTTATATCTATACTTGATACACTTCGTCTCCTAGAATTTTTAATTTTTTTATTATTTGATAAACAAATTATCAAATTAACATTGGCATTATGTCGATTCATGTTCTTTTTCTTCATGTTTACAGGACAAGTAAGTAAATAGTGTATATTTAAACTTTTTGTGATTCGCTATTTTAATAGAATAGAAAATTTATAAGTAAAATTAATGAATTAGAGATTATTTTATACATCATACTCTATTAAAGAGTTTGAATGACTAAAAGAACAGTAACTAAAAAATAATAAGTTTGAGGATATAGATTAGTTTCCTTCATATTTAACTTTGTTTGAGATATCTCTGATAAAATTGTAATTAAAGAAGATTTTTGTTTTATTTGAAAATGTATAACTTCTAAGTGTTGAGGATGTTTTTTATACAAACTAATGGCCTTAATCTATTTTTCTAGGCGAGTATTTTTTTAACAGTTGCGTTAGCTGTTGAAAAATGTATTATCATCTGGTTTCCAATTAAAGGTATATATATCTTTACTATTTTTGTTAGACTCTTGTTATCTACTAAGGTTAATGTTTTTCTTGTTTGCTTTAGGTCGTCTCCTCTTTACCATAACAATATCAAAAGTAATTCTTATTCTTGTCCTATTACTTGTATTTTTTGCTGATTTAATTTATTTATTACCAAATTTTTTTCTTCAAACATATGAAAATTTTTCATTGCATACTTACATGTGTTTATGGCAAGCAGCAAGTTCTGGTCAACAAAATGCAACAACTGATGTATGGAAAAAACATTATTTTACATTTAATACAATATTTTTTCATTCTATTATACCGTCAACATTTTTACTTATTATTAATTGGTTAATATTGTATAGTTTATCAAAACATCGTTTTATTTTATCTGGATCAATTGATGCTCGACACGTACTAAAACGTGAAAAACAATTTAAAGAAAAAACAATACAATTAGTATTATCATCATTTTTCATTGTTATTGCAATATCACCACGTTATGTTTTAACAATGGTTAATATATTCTATTTAACATTAATAAAAAAATCATTATTTCCACTACATATTTATGTAAATTTAAATACCGTATTTAGAGTATTAGAAATGTCTAATTATAGTCTAAATATGATGTTTTCAATATTAAGGTACGTATTGTTATGTAAATAGCGTCTTCAATTAGTTTTTACTCTATTTTTTCACTTTTAGCGGTCGTACATCTCGTCGAGAAATTCATAAATTATTATGGGAACATATAATATCGCGATTTTATTTTTCGAAATCAAATAAATCGAAACATACACAATCGTATTACATTGACGACGATGAATATACTGAAAGATCAAATCATTCTACTGTCATTATACCAAAAAATATGAATCGTTTAATTGAGAGTGACGGTATAGTATCTCAACAACATGATAAGCAACTTCATCATCATCCAACTACATTTCAATTGAATTGCTGTGGTCTATGTATGATTGATACATCGAGTTTAAAACAAATTAAACAACAACAGCAAATTCGTTCGAGAAATTTAACAAAGAGAAATAGTGTTATAAATCGATCGACTATATCATCGAAAAAGCTATCAAAACGTACTCATTCGACAATGTCAATACCATATAGTGGTCAAGAATCAATATATTATAATTGGAACAATAGTAATAACAGTAGTTTTAAACAACAAACAACTAATAATAACCCCCAAAAAAAATTTCAACAACAAAACTCAAGTGCAAACGATCATCTATTATCGCCAGGTACACCACTTCATGAAACTGTTTACTGTTTTCGAAATATCGATCGATATGATTTGACAAAGAAACGCTATCATTATCCGTCAAGTATCATCTGTACACATTCACTACCATCGTCTGATATACGTTATGCTCTTAAATGTCCATCAATTAATGTTGGAAATTCTTCATTAAAATTGAAAAAATATTATTCATTCTCTACTGCATCTTCATCTTCGTCAATGAGTTCAGGAGTTGCAACAATAAAACAACCAGCACAAATAATGTCATCCTATTCATCATTAACATTTGGTGGTAATGGGAATAGACGATTACAAGATGTGTTTGAAGAGCAGCAGCCGACAAAGTTTACAGTATTATCTAATGACGATCGTGCTGGTGGTATTGAAGAACAGCAATAAAAGGAAAGAAAACTAAATCTATGCACATGTCTTTTTGTTGTTGTTAGTTTTTTGTAATTTTTTTGCTTAACTACGATTTTTCTCACAGATATTTAATGCGGAACAGTAAAATTACACTATCTGCAGTGACAAACTGGATATTTTAGCTAATTAAAACCGTTTGCTCATGCCTGATTGAAGAAGCGTCAGATACTCTTCTATATGATATTCACTGCTTATTTTCCAATTATATTATATTATTAGTTAAGAATATTTTATTCGGCTTGTGCTATTGACAGCTCCTCCTGATCTCAGAAAACAGTTAATGAACAGTTTTATCGACGGATACGTGAGTGGAATAATATGCAGTTAATCACGGCACGTCTGTTCAATACGTGTAGAAACCCATTCGACATATATATCTGCACATACAAGTCATACTCTTGTTGAAAATTTTATGATCTGAGCAAATGAAAGCGTCAATATGAGTGGCGGCTACAGATAAATGACAAATGTACCCTTGTATGCCACACATGTGTCAGCATGTACGACATATATTGTCTATTCTCTAATAATTTATGTTTGTAGCTTAGTAATATGATGTCAGCACCTCCGACCATGAAACTTTACTATTGCTTTCACCAATCATTCAGCAGATAATCCTAGATAATGACTTATTGTTTGAGACAAGAATGCAAATCGTCGTCATATCATATATACAAGTCTTCCAAAGGGCATCGGTTTATCGTGCCGAAGCTTTCTAGTCCGATTACTATTCGTCACACATTTATATAGGGAAGTATAGACGAAAAATTAACTAACTATACATCCCATTCACAATACGTTTTTGGCGACAACATATATTTTTTAAACTGCGTTCAAATAGTACTTGAATGCATCTTAGTTCAAGACAATATAAGATAGTTTTTAATGAGAAATGTATGTATAGAGAACTCCTGTTTTATATAATGTAGTAGAGGTATTCGTGCAGAATGAATATATAAGTGTTTCCTCGCTTTTTTGCTGAAAAGTAGTTTTTCATATGTCATTAAAGATGCTGATTGTAGACCTAATATCCGTTGCTGTTGTCAGGTGTTTCCAGCAACGAGCTTTTTTTAGAAACCTAAAACTGTTTTTTGCAACAATTTTTTAACAGTCATGGATTTTTTATTTCTAGAACTAACCAAAACAGCATAAAAACCTGTAGTTTGTTCTGGCCTTGGAGAGCTTCCCTCGCTAGTCTTTTCCCATAGAGTACCGATTAAAAAAGCACAAATGTGAACATAGTCGAAATATTTTTCATGCAATCTTAGTAGAAGTAGGAACACTTTTTCGAAAATGTTGGTCAGCGACCAGAGCAAATCTAACACTAGTTAACATGAATTTATAATTAACGGATGAGCAAGACTATAGTGAAAACAATTAATTATCAAAAAAATTAATTAAAAAAAGTAGTTTTTAATGACTAACGAGTGCTATTAAGCTTTTGTGTCTGAATTTCCTTTTGTGGCATCACCAGAGGTATACGCTCGACTGACCACTTCTCCTTTATCGACAATTAAATATTCTTCACGCTGTGGTTTACCATTTAACCAATTTCCTAACAATTCCCTTGCGCCAGCTGCATAGCGTTTTTGAGCATCTAATGTAGTACCGGAATAATGTGGTGTTAATGCATGATTTGGCATTGATCGCCACGGATGATTTTTTGCTGCTGGTTGTGGATACCAAACATCGCCAGCATAACCAGCCAAATGGTTTGATTTGATTGCGTCAACAAGTGCATCCGCTTTCATGATTTTTCCTCGTGCTGTATTGACAAGATAACTTCCTTTCTTCATCAACTTCAACATTTTTTCATCGAATAAATGTTCAGTTTCTGGATGTAATGGGCAATTGATCGTAACAACATCGCATACTTTAACCATTGATTCTACACTCGGATGATACGTAACGTTCAATTCTTTCTCTACTTTTTCTGGTAAACGAAATTTGTCATAATAATGTAAATGAACATCGAATGGTTTTAATCGTTGTAAAACTCTGAATCCCTAAACGATAGGGTTGGTTTTAACTAAAAGTTTACCCACTTACTCATTTCATAGAACTTACAATTCTTCCAGCTGCCACTGTACCAACATGTTTATTCTCCAAATCGTAAGCACGATCAACTATAGCAGCAATGTCCCATTCACCATTGATGACTTGCTTATATGCCGGAATATAATTTCTGACTAATGCAAGTATTTGCATAACTATATGTTCTGCAACTGAGACTACATTACTCCCTGATACTTCAGCGACAGTAATTCCAGCTTTGCATGCAGCTTCCAAATTAACATGATCACTGCCAACACCTTCATTTTAAAGAAAATGGCAATGTTTTTTCTTTTCAAATATCATCATCATTACCTGCTGTAATGGCTAATTTCAAATTTTTTGCCTTTTGTATCCGTTTTTCATCCAAGTAACATGGCCAGAATGGTTGACTGATAACAACACTTGCTGTCGGTAAATGCTGTTCGACAACAGACTTATCTCCTTCCTTATCCGATGTCACAATAAGTTCTAGCTGATTTTCTAAATTATTTTCTTTGATCCATTCTCGTAATCCCAATGCATTTTCAACACTTTAAACGGTAGAAAAGAAGAGTAAGCAGTTTTTATTTGCGATAGAGACAATAAGAAGTTAAACTTACCATCCAAGGATGTTTTTATTTCGTTTTCCAGCTTCACCACCTTCGTACAATACAGTTAACACTTTGTGTTTGGATTTTGTGGCTAATGAGCGTGTAATCGATACGTTTGAAACAGCAAATAACGATGCTTTTCTTACTGTATTGAACATTTTTATTAATTAGAGTTCTAAAATGTGGAAAAAAACACATTTTTTAAGGTTCTGAACGCTCAGGTTAGAGGTTCTGATCTCTGATCAGATATTCTGTTAAAGAGTAGCAAGAATCAGTTTTTTTCATGAATAATTTACCTGTGATGTAAAAGCAGGTGTGCTCTATTTTCGTATATCCACAAAACAAAAGAGGTATGACATTTTCACGTTGTTTTCGGGTTCTTTCTTTCCCCAATTGCTCTGATTTCTTGGTGTGAAGGCAAAAATATAGAGGAAAGTCGTTTTTCCAGATATCAAATATATTTTATATGGACAGATGCTTTTACTGCTGTGCTGTATTGGACTGTAGTACTGCTATTTTTATGAGAAAAGTATGTCAATGTTAGTCGACGATTGCCTCATAAAACATTAGATATTCTATTACTGGTGAAATAATTTATGTTTACTAACAAAAAGATAGATCCTTAGAGCGTCTTTTAAGATTTTAAATGGTCTGCTATTTTCTTATGAAGTCTTGTGATAAGATCTTTTGATATGAATTTACAAAATCTTGTCTTAAGGTCGTGTAAGATAATACTGTTTCTTGAAATGTACAAGATCAGTCTGCAAAACAATATTCGATTCATTGTCCATTGTTATTAATATATGTTATTGACAAAAATAAATTGATTTTGATTCAAAATAAGATGATACTAGATCCTGCAAGGTTCTTCGACCTGAATCAATATGATTTGTTTGCAAACTATAGATGGCATATTATACATAAATGAATTAACACTAGCAATCCTCGATTTTTGTGCATGTGTCTGATTCTATTCTTGTGTCACGAAACTTACTTGTTTGTTAACTCACTATACCAAAAATCTGAGAATGAAATGTTTTGGACTAACTTTTAATCATATTTTTTATCTAATTTTCTTTTTTCTGTTCATAAATAGGCAAGTTGAATGTCTCACCAAAGAGGTGTGTATTTCGTGTTTTACTGTGCCACATCTTTTTTTCTCTTCTTCTTTATCTAAGTTTAGAGTATAAAGTTTACATTCGTTTGATATAAAGGCGCTTATCTGCTTTTTTAAAATTTATGCGAGGAATATGTGTAATCGTCTATTTTCGCCTTTTAAAAACGAATAAGAAAAGAAACGACGGAAGAACGAGTAAAACAATAGTCAAGTCACATCCTTTATATTCTAGTGTTAGAAACTGGTTTGAAAATCAACTAAATCGAATGTAACTGTGTGAGCAAGTAATTCATCTCGAGTATAGATTGCTACTATCCATTTCAAACATTAAAGATCACAGATGTTTATCGAATAACTTTTGCAGGGAAAACACTAGAGACCTATGGTTTTCAGATTATGGAAGAGGACACCCGCTGGTATAAGTCTATGCTAAAATGAGTCCTTTCCAACAGCACTACCATGATGCACCTTTAGAAGCAAAACGGCCAAGCCTGCCATTGCAAAAGTCCTTATAGTGAAGCACTGCTCTAAAAGCATGTGGATATAGAACAGATGTCACTCTACAATCGGACGCAAGTCCCAAGTCTCCATCTACTGAGCTCTACAGGTAATCTACGCGGACCTGCCTATGGGCTAAACCTGAGCCCTGGGAACCTCCAAAGTGCACGGTACACAGGTTTTCGGGTACGCTGAACCTCGAGGCAATGTTTGTTTTGTTGTCCGGATTGAGGAAACTCCAAAAGATGAATTTTTCCGCTATGACAGTACTAAAATAAAAAAAGCTTCTAGCACCTTCATTTTTCAACCAAACTGCATGACAGTTGAAGAGTGAGCATAAGAAAAGTTGTTCTAGCCGATCTAATAACCAGAATTACAAAAAACAGAGCGAGTCTTCGATAGGTGTTCCAGAAAACTTCTGAAGATCTTAACGTGAAATCTCAGCATGAGAAATAACTCTAACATTCCTAAGCTGTACCGCAGGCGAAACTGAGTAAGTTTCGAAAATTTGAAGCAATTTAGTTGAAAATGAAGGTGCTAGAAGCTTTTTCCATTCCAGTACGGTCATAGCAGAAAAATTCATCTTTTGAAGTTTCTTTAATCCGGACAATAAAACAAACATTGCCACGAGGTTCAGCGTGCCTGAAAATCTATGTACCATTCACTTTTGAGGTTCGCAGGGCTTAGCCGATAGGCAGGTGATACAACTAAACCATAGGTCTCTAGTGTTTTTCCTTCAAAAGTTATTCAAAAACATCAGTGATCTTTATTGTTTGATGTGGATATGGCTTGTGGTTTAACCCATTAAGTACCAGATTTTTAAATTCTGATTTTTCTGAATTTTTCTACGTAAAAAGATGTATCGAAACAAGGTTTAAAAATAAAATTTCATTAATATATTATTTTATGAAATTTTTTCGCCTTTCAGACTTAGATCCCCCATAAATTTTCTTAGGCAATTTTCTGTCATCTGAAAGTCGTGCCGATTATTTTGCGAGGCAAATTTTATGCTTTCTTCAACAATATGTTGCATAATAAAAATATTTACACATCTGAAAATAATGGAATACTTAATGGGTTAATTTATACACTGATTATAGGCCAAAATCGAGCACATTATTGAAAAATTTAGAACGCAGATACATTTTGCGTCATACAAGGAACCTCTCCAGCGCTCAGTCCCGCTTTCCCCGAAAGACAGCTGATTATAGGTCAGCAACAGTGCTGATTTCGAATATCATAGTCACTTGGGTCCTTATTGTGTTTGAATCTTGTTTTTCTGAAAATACCAGAACCTAAAATATTTTTTGAAGCCGTTTGAAGTGTGCCGTCTTCTAGGACATATCAAACTGTACATGTCAACAATTTTGTAGCTTTCCCAAGTTCGTTTTACCAAAGTTATGAATTTTTGAATCTCAACTAGTGATGACCGTACGTATCACTCACTAAAAGTGAATTTGGGTGAAATTGTAATGAAAGATTATTTTGTGCACATTAAATCTGGATCGATTTTTGTTATTGTATCATTTAAATTTTTCAACAAATTATCGATAACATCTGGTTATGTAGATATAGACTTTTACTACTTCGTCCAATAGGAATATAATAACCACAATCACCTTGATCATTCAGTTTATTTTCTGTCGATTGGTCATACCTAGAATACTGTTCACAACGTTTTAAAAACTGATAATCGTTTTTGTCGGTCTTGCATACTGAAGTTGTTATTTGTAATATCAATTTACGTGTATCCTCTAGCGATACTGTTGGGCTTGTTGTTGTTGTTTTTTTTGCTTGATTTGATATGTTTGTAAAGATTCAGGAATGTAAAACACGACTTACTACTTTGGCAGGATGAACAAAAATAATAATTAGGACTCATTTTTAGTTACCTTTGAACTCCTGAACTACATCTAGATTGGATACAATGTTGATAACCACTTCAATACATCGTCACAATCCATATCATTTATGTTCATTGTTGTTTTGTGACTAGATGAAGAAAGAAATACGAGTATAGCAAAGAGTTTCACAGTTATCTAAAACAAAACAGAACACAAAAAATATACCAAAAAAATTACTACTGAAAACACTGTCGACTGCAAAACTTCAATCGTTGTACAAAATATAGACACAGAACAGTGGATTTAGTTTTGCAGTTTCTACAACGTTAAGTTCATGTGTTCAAATCTCTATTCCTACAAAACTGATTTTGCGTTTTTCGATAGTCCTAGTTTAGAATACTATAATGGAATATTTTTCCGCTAGTAATCTGACAAAATAAAGCTTATATCGACAAAAATACGGAAAAGTATAAAGAAAATCCTATAGAAAAAGTAAAGAAAAGACATCGCTAGACAAAAGAAAAAAGTAAGCCTAGCTTACCAGAAGTATCAGAGGAGATTTTCGTCAGATACGCATGATAACTGTAACTGCAGCATTTGAACTCTGAGTTTTTAGTAAAGCAAACAGCCAACTGCTAAACGAGTATTTATTGGAGAGATCAATGAGCCAATAAAATGTTGTTTGCGAAGTCGCTGGTGTGCCAAACGAAGAAAGAAAAACGTTCAAGCGAGTTACGTTCGAACCTTTTCATGCAATGACAAAATGGTTCAATACAAAAAACAAGCTAGAAGCTTTTCTGAAATGTTGAATCATTTTCATTTGAAATGGTTTTTGACATCGGCTGAGACCTTTGATGGTTCAGTACAGAAACTATCGCACCTTAAAAGGCTCTGCAGCTCCACTAGAACTCTTGAAGGTTCCATCCAGCACCTTTATTTTTAGAGAGTCGCAAACTGTTAGTTTTTGAAGAAATTCTAACGGCTCTAAAACATATCCGCGAAAACTAAAAAATCATGAACATACGCAGTTTGACATGCTCTACGTTTTGGCGCATTCAGAAATCGGTTTCAACGAAAAAGAGCTTTGTCACCCATTTCAGTTTTCGAGTCAAAAACCTAATAAGGGCTCAAACCATTATCATATTCGAAATCAGCACCTCTGATTACATATATAATCAACTATATTTCGGAGAAAACGAAGTTGGGCACTTGGAGAGATTTCCTGGTCAGTTTAACATATTTATGGATTACATGAACATCTAGTTTCAGTTAAATTTCAGATCCAATAGTTCATCGTTACCACGAAATATAAAAAAATACACAAAAAAACTAATTACAAAGAAATATAATTTAACTCAAATTGAGCAACTTTAAAATATAAAATCAGTTATCATTTCACCATAAAATATATTTACAGGCTTCTAGACTACTAACATAAAAGTATTAATGTTTAATCAGTCAGAAAATTCTTATGGAAGATCATATCTTTTCTACGTTCCTTTTAGAAGACTCCAAAATGTAATTTATCAAAATGATTATGGTTGTGCAACCGTATATGTTCAAGTTCTTGTTGTTAGACGACCGTTCAAAATGTGCTAGTTATTTGATAGAAGTAACGAAAAGATGAACAATAGTGGTAGTGAAATAGTTTGATGATACGAGCTACTTGTTACTGATACACTGAGATTATGGAACGCTGTTTTTCTTGGATAATAGTCGTTGTTCGAATGATTATATCGCGCAGCTGTATGTTGTTTTCGTCTATAATGTTTTGCTGTTTTTAAAACTCGAGGATGTTGCTGATAAGTGTGTTTTGTATGAGGTTTGAGATAATCATAATGTCGATAAAAAGGTGTTGTGGTTTGTAGTTGTCGAAAATCGTCTTCTGCTATACAGTATGTCTCATCAGTGTTCTCAATACGTTCCAAGTTAATTTCACAATATCCGTGTTGAATTGATAACTGAAAATAGATGTATCGAAAATTTTCTTTAATCGTATTTAGACGACAGTTTTTTGTGAAATATTTATATAGACAACATAATGATTCACGTAATTTAACGCAACGAAATTGTTGATCATCACATTTAGATGAATCACAATAAAAATGAGTTAAACATTGTCGTGGTATTCGATAGGTTTGTTGTTCAGTTAGCAAATTATCACATATCACTGACGATGATTGGGTATCATTCAAATTATCATCAATGTTCAGCAAATAATATGAATTACTAATAGTAATGGAGGAGGATGGTGGGAACAACGATACAGCGGTATGAGAAGAAATAAAGAATAATGAAATCAACGATAAATACATGTTACATTTCAATTAACCCTAAAAAAAGAGATTAATTAAAGATACATTGTTTTTGCCTGGATGATATAAGAGTATAATCGATTTCGAATATATCACCACCATAATTACATGCCAATGCCTATGTATCGTGTATCTTTCGACGCATTTATTGATAAAGGTTAAAATATCTTATACTGACAGCTTTGTGTTCTAACGCAAGTGTGTCATAGTGGGACGTACGATCATCCTAAGCTAAATTATATTGCTAAACTTACAAAATATGTTTCCCCGATGGTCTTCCTAGAATAGGCTTAAAATATGCCCAGATTTATGAAATGTTGAATAGGCTAATCGTAAATTCGAAAATTTCAGATGCCTGGTTGACAGTTATGTCGGACCTAATTCTTCGACACTCTTAGAACATTACAAAATAGACAATACTTTTGATACCAGGCTTCACTTAACATGGGAAATAATTTATTTTGAAGAGGAATATACGTCAAATTCAATAACGTTTGCCGAAAGCGTGGTTTGTAATGTTCCTGATTTTGTATAGATTTATTATTATTGCTTTTCAACTATTTATATCATATTTCAAAGTGTTCAATTGTGCATTGCATGATGTATTACATATATTTGCTGAATGACAAAAATTATACATAGGGTATCGAGTATACCTCGTCTGATATCACATTTATAGGTATTTCGGAACCAACTGCATTATGTTACAATTTTTTTATGTCGATTCCGACATCAAATTGTGAACGAAGGAATTCTACAGTATATAGTACATCAACTGAAACGACTAGATTAAAACATTAGTCATAAAGCATTAGAAACTTTTGACATATCTCGTCTCTCATAGTATAATCAAAAGTATTTTAAGACTTATAATACTTAATTACAATTATTCTTCTATTTGTTATATACAAAAGCATAGTCGAGGAATATTTTTTCGAATATTATAATAGATATATAATACTTTATGATCAGATATGAAAATGATGAGATCACTGATAATTCAGATATATGAGACAACATTGAGTCATCATATTTTTAATAAGAAATAATTTCAAGATATTAGGTTTGTTTATTCACGCACGTGATGTACAACTCAACAGGACGTAGAACTCTAGATTTTAATAGTCTTTGTTCTTTAACATATATTATTTCATCTATTACTAAAAGAGAAAAAATTCGTGTTTAGTAACTCACTGTTATTGGTATGTCTTTTATTATTGTTCACAGTTTGGTCTAATTACTCCAATGTTATTATTACATCACCAAAATATTACAAGAGTTGTTGTACGATAAAAATGAGGCGACATCAATTGTCATCATCTAATTTAATCTGAAGGTTGTAACAGCATAATAAAATTGTACAGTTCAAGATACGATTTATATAGTATATTAGTCATGACAATATTGCAGAAAGTATGATTATTGTAACTATTAAGCTACTACGCTAAACTTACGCATAAATAGTCGTTGAATTAGTGATTATACTAAATGACAAAAAAAAAAAAACGTTGTTTTTTCCATTCTCTATAGATTCTCACCTCTTCCTCTGCGCTTTGTTAAAATCTGTTTTATGCTCAATTACACATAGTGTATTATTCTAATTATAATACGATTAGTTGTTAGACATTCATGTTTTAAAGTGGTCAAAATAGTTATAAAAAAAATGACTTTTATACAAGTGTTATCAAGAAGAATGAATGCCTATACATGTAATTGTTCAATCTGGAATCTCTATATATGTAACTGACACATACATATAATAATGTCTAATCGATGGCTATGTTTTCCCTATGGAATGTTTTTTTTTTCAACATACAAAAAAAAGATACGGCTGATTTATTCATACAATCAAATTATTCAATACAATAGAGAAAGAATTGTCATGATCGTTCTATTATCGATATTATGAGCTATTTTCAACAAGTTATATTTTCCAAAACATCTGTAGTATCTCCTTTAACTTTCTATAAATAGATACATATTATCGAACATGCAAAACAGAACAAATACTCTTTTACGGTATAAATCTTTTGATCTTTTTACCTTCATTACTATGTGAAATAATAAGGAATATGTCACTTAATCGTTAAAAAATTTAAATTATTGTCTCGAAGAAAAAACTGGATTGTTCATAAAATTATGAATTCATTTCTTGTCAATTGCCGATTGAATAGTACGATAAAATGGTACTAATCAATGAAGGGTGGAGTAGTATGTTTTAACATAAATAATAGATCTATATGTCATTTAAAGTCCCATTTTATAACATTTATATGAATGAGAAAGAGAGAATACAGATTACAGAATTTTTTATCAGCGTATAAATGAAAAGGGCATCTTGTCTTATTCAAGTACTACATACTATACAATTGTTAGACAAGAAATAGAGATATTATG
This sequence comes from Didymodactylos carnosus, assembly GCA_905250885.1. Lineage (NCBI taxonomy): Eukaryota > Metazoa > Rotifera > Eurotatoria > Philodinida > Philodinidae > Didymodactylos > Didymodactylos carnosus. Next base: position 16,904 of record CAJNOQ010001065.1, on the reverse strand, counting down.
GAAAAGAGAAAATTATCTTTAACTGCAGACATGTCTACTAATTATGTTAATTGCATTATGAGGGCGTGTTACTTATTATTAGTTTATGAAATATAAATATCATCTTTTCTTTTTTGAAGTAATAATCATTCTTAGATATACACTCTGTATGATTTCAAACGATTATTTTATCTAATAAAATAAACAAATAAACAACACAACAGTTATAGTACTGTTATTCAAAATAAACATGACATTATATCGCATCATGTAACAATACCATTCTCATTTTACTTTGACTAAATACGAGAAGCAGATATATATCATATACTAAACGAGTATAACAAAATAACTAAAATATTCGTTTTATGGTTGATTACACTACTTCTCTGAACCTTCCCTAAGTTTGTGACGGACCGATAAATACAGTTTTAGCAATTTGATCAAATTCAAACCATCTTTTCTCATATATATCGTTTGAATTAATCCTAGAGTACCTTTTTCTATCAAATAAGCACATTCAGCTTATAGATCAAAGAATTGGATTGTCAAATTCACAATGAATACAAGTGATCTTCATTCTTAATAATACGTAAATAGAGACTAATTCAAACACCAGATCAGGAAACGTTTAGGATAGAAAAGCGTCAAAATCACACGTTGTGCCAATGTAACTGAAAATCTTACAATTTTCAATGCTATCGGCGAAACAGTTAACACATAATATACTAACTTACTTTGATATTTTACTGGGATAATTTTCAAATAAAATTTTTTTCACTCGACTATAAACTTTTCAATTTTTGAAATTGGAAATTAGTTTAATAACCTACATTTTTCGTTCACTCTTTGCATGTAGTTTTGATAAATGGTTTACTCATTTGTTAAGACACACATTATGATAGAGAAATTTGGATGAACTATGTTCATTGTGAATAATATGAAATATAAATTGACAAGGACAGTATATATACATGAGAGAGAGACAGAGAGAGAGAAAATAACACCCTATAGTGAATAGAACAAAGGCATATTCGATATGAATAGCGAAGCGAGTATAGATATTTGTATTATCATAATTCATATACTCGGTGTGCTGATCAACAGTTTACTCATTCATATTGACAATTGAACCAAAAACATACCTATACAATAGCTTACTTGATGAAAATACTAAAATCCTCAACAATATTCCGAAATTGTTTTTAGTTAGAAAAACACTTCATAATCGTAAATGCGTATTATTCTTTTTTTTCCTATATATAAAAAATGATGAAGAATAACATGTGGAGAAATGAACGGTTTTTATCTTATACATATAGTGCATATTAAGTGAGACGAAAGAGACACAGACATTGAGCAGTTGTTCAGAACAATGATGAAGGAAAACAATAATCATGAAAATATAAAGTGTTCTAGACACTTTGGTTTTTGTTCAATTCATTTATCACATATATATATATATATACACACACACACACAAACATGTAGGTCACAATAGAGAATGTCATCACTGAAGTATTTGTATTTATAATAATAATGATAACAGCCATCAAATATCTTGTATATAAATATATATATGCCTGAAAAAATACATGAATAAACACCGACTAAATAAATGAAGCAATCGGAAATATGGATATTAAAACTAGAATAGATATTAAAAATTCTTTCATTGATTTTCTTTCGATCTCACTGACATTGTTTAATAACTGAAATAATATACTAAACTTTACTGAAATATACTCTAGAAACAGAATACATTTGGCTGTGAAGAAAGTAAAAATACGAAGATCAGATTCTACTGCATCGACATAATAGAGTAGAGAGCAAAGTAGTTCAGAATGCATTCTACTTATTCTTGTACATTGCAAATGACTATTGGTATAACAATTGGTTGTACTTCTTATCGTATATTCAACTGAACATTATCAACAATTTTTTGGAAAAATAGAGAAAAAAGAAACGTGTAAAAAAATACAATACAAAAGTTTACCGAATAAAACAATGTCTAAAATATTTTTTACTTCTTCTTCTTTTTTTTGCCTTTTCCTTTCTTCTTTTTATGTGGTCCAATCTGTTTTCGAACTAACATTCCTCTCCACCAACTTTGGATCTTCGTAGCAGCATTCATTTGTTGTAGCTCTCTCTCAGCAATACGACGTCTTCGTTCTTTAGCTGCACGATCATCTCTCACAACTTGTTCATATTCGGTAAACTAAAACAAGCACAAAAGTATAAACAAATTAACAATAATAATAACATAAAGCACATAACGTACGTCAGCAGCGATTTTCTGATACGTGGTAAGATCAATCGCTCGAGCATTTTTCAATTTATCCAATTCTGTTTGTAAAGTAGCAGTTTCTTGATTATATTTTTCCAACCATTCTTCGGTTTTTTGTGATGTCTCCTGAAAAAAACTAACAGTTTGAAAAATATAAGTTTCAAGCAAATTAGCGTCTTACTTTGATATACGATCGAAGAAAGTTTTCGGTTTCACCATTACATTTCATTTCGTCCTCATAACGATTTTCCAAAATCTAAACAACATCAGATTCTCTAATTATTCTCATTGACAAGATACGTTACACGATAGTGATACTCTGTTTCTAATTCCATTTATTACTTACATCCTGTTCATGTCTCATATCTGTTTCGGCAATGAAACATTTTTCTTTTATTTGTTCAAGATGATTTTCACATTTTTTTTTCTCATATGTTATTTCTAATTGTGCTTTAGCTTTTGCTTCTTGTAACTGATCTTTTTGATATGCAATAACTTCAGCTCGACGTTGTAATTCAATTTGCTTTTCATTACGTACATCTTGTATGGCTTGTGTCAAATCTTTTATTCGTTGTCGACTAGCTTCTTCACTAAGAAAAAAAATTTAGCATCGATACATTTAAGACAATTGTGTATCTCACTAACAAAAGCGATGGATGCAAATGTAAAATTAAACAATAAAGCTATGTTGTTGCTCTAAGTACCTTTCATCTAACATGAACTCTGAATGTAGAAATAAACCATATGATTGCTCGCTTTTCAGGTCAGATAACTTTTTCTCTTACTTTCGAACAACATTTAAGAAATTCATTTTCGACTCTTGTTCTTTTTCGACCATTGCTGCAAGTGGCTCGATTGATTGCTGATTCAACAAGACATGAATTGCTTTTATTAACAATTTTTCGAAATATCCTCTAAAGAAGTCAAATATCAAGCGTTATTCAAATAAACACCTTTATTATTTACCTGTCTTGTTCGAGTTTTCTCATATTGTCAGCAGTCAGAGGATTTTGATTAAACATACGATTAATTTTGTTTACACCTGTTTTCAAATCAGCTGTAGTTTTTTTTAATTCATTACTCAGTTCGTCCATTAATTTTTGACTTTCATTACCAGTTGGTTGTTTTAATGTTTCAAGTTTTTTCTGACTTCGAGCAGATATTTGATTATCATAATCATCCTCAACTTTCTGCTGAGCACTCATAACCCGTTGAAGTTGATTTCGAACAATCTACACGTCGAACAAATAAGAATAAATAGTAAACAGAAATATTTGCTTATTTGAGATTAGTTCTTCATGCAATGTGAAATCTGAATTGATCGCATTAGTTCAAAAGTCACAATATTCATCTTGTAGAAAACTAACGCAGCATTTGAAGAAATTTGCTTTACGACTTTCTTTTTTAGTTACAGTAAAGCCAAAGCCTTAGACTTTTCAAAAGACAACGTGTGTCTTTTCTTTATATGCATGTGGATGTGCGAGTTTGGATAACTGTCTCTGAAGATCAAATCATCAAAATTTTGATAGTATTTGACGTATATACTCTCGATTTAGCTGAGAGAAAAGTTATAGAGAAGCAATCTCGTCCACTACACGTGGAGTGAAGATTAGTCCAATCTTCCAAGCTTTTCCAGCCTTGGATTTTTCTGAAATTCGAAAAAGCAATTGTAAATTAATTAAGAGAAAGTAGAGTTCTAAAAAAACAAACAATTATAACGCTTCTAACTCAGTGGTACTGTTGAACTGAGAGGAGCTTTTCCAGTACAGTTTCAACCTAATATTTTCTCTTCTTTATTTTCTACGCTGATAGGCTTAAATAAAATAACTGCAGTGTACGAAGGAGATTACTCGATGCCGCAGTACTAATAAAGAAACAAACTGTTTACCTCATCTGCTTCTTCTGTATACTGATAATTTGCTGGCATAATTTTACCAAGAATATGCAATTCTTCGGCCGCATCTTCAAACACAGCGGCATATGCTAATGCGTCTGCCGGATGCACGGACAACATCCTTAATACTTGATTTATCCTTCAAACTGAGTCTTTTGCAAATGTATCTAACGGATTACATGACTCCATTCATACTTCTTCGTAGCTGAGGACAGGCCTCTATATGTATTCCGGAGTAAAGTGTATAAGTGTGTAGTATTTAGAGTTATTGAACTCTTCTCACTCCAGATTAATCGGATTTATCGCCGATGCCAGTACTTTTGGAGAAAACTTTGTAAATATTTCTTTAACCTTTGTATATAGCCATAACTTAAGTTATTTTCTCCTCTTTGATGTGTCCATTTTAGAACTTCAATTCTGTCGTGGTTATTTCAGACCTCAACCACTCTATCGTTCTGCAAAATTTCATTGCGGTTTGCAGCGTGAAAACAATCCAATATTCGCACACGCAGTCGTCTTTGACGACATAAATATCTCTACTTGAAAATCATGCAAGGACTTCGATGTGTGTATCGGCGAGCGGGTGGAGTAGCCCAAGCTGTTTTGAATAAACGTTCAACAAACATTGGCTCACGATGGTCAAAATTAGCGATTCCAAGAGCCAACTTTCACAGTACGCAGAGTCTCTGCTAAAATTCTTCACAGTATTTGTTTACAATTTTTCTTTCCTTAGTTGTCGGTAGACAAAATGCACAACAAACGACCGCCACGCAAACAAATCCTATATCGTCAAAACAAACTCAGACTCAGAGTACTAATCTTCCTCCCAAACCAAAAGAACCTGTACAAAATAAAGGAGCTACAGGACGAGTTGTGTCTGTTATCGGCGCTGTTGTTGATGTACAATTTGATGATAATTTACCCCCCATTCTCAATGCATTACATGTTGAAGGACGTCAACCCAAACTTATTCTTGAAGTATCACAACATTTAGGTACGTCTTATTCCCTGTCTTACTTTTGAATTATCTATTGTTATTATTTATACGCAATTAGGTGATAATACTGTTAGAACAATTGCGATGGACGGTACAGAAGGTCTAGTTCGCGGTCAGCGTGTCACTGATGTCGGTTCACCAATTAAAATTCCAGTTGGAGCTGCAACTTTGGGAAGAATTATCAATGTTATCGGGGATCCAATTGATGAAAGAGGGCCAGTTGAGGCTGAAGAGTATGTAAAAGTTATATTGTTATTTATTTGTGCGAATAAAAATCGATTGACATGATGAGATTGATGAGCATTGGGCTATGATAAACAAGTGATTTCGACGTTCATCTCTGATCATCGATAAATGTTTTTTACCTTATTCAGAGAATTCATCAAATTTTATTCATTAAATGATTTCTTATTTTTCTTAGTTACGCAGCAATTCATGCTGATGCGCCACCTTTTACAGACATGAACGTCGAACAACAAATTCTTGAAACTGGAATAAAGGTAGTTGATTTATTAGCACCATACGCAAAAGGAGGAAAAATTGGTTTATTTGGTGGTGCTGGAGTGGGAAAAACTGTACTTGTCATGGAATTAATTTACAACGTTGCCACATCGCATGGTGGTTATTCGGTATTTGCTGGTGTTGGTGAACGCACACGTGAAGGAAATGACTTATATCATGAAATGATAACAACTAAAGTAAACCAAGAAACACTTCTATTATGCGGTATCTTTTAATCTATTCATTTCTTTTAAAGGTTATTGATTTGAAAGGAAAAGGTTCAAAAGTATCGCTTGTGTATGGTCAAATGAATGAGCCTCCTGGCGCAAGAGCTCGTGTAGCATTAACCGGTTTAACTGTAGCTGAATATTTTCGTGATAAAGAAGGACAAGATGTATTATTATTTATTGATAACATCTTTCGTTTTACACAAGCCGGTTCGGAAGTAAGGAGAAATATCAGAATTAAATATTTAAATCAAAACGTTTTCTCTATTTTATTTACTTTCAGGTATCAGCTTTACTCGGTCGTATCCCGTCTGCTGTCGGTTATCAACCAACATTGGCAACTGATATGGGTACTATGCAAGAACGTATCACAACAACAAAAAAAGGATCCATCACATCAGTACAGGTACATAAACAACATTAACGTATTTCTCTTCAGCTCTAAGAATGCATATTCGATTAGTTTAAAAAAACAATTTTTTGATGTAGCGTACTCACATTTGTAGTCTGCTTCAAAACTTAAGTCTCAAATGATCACATATAAAACTAAAAAAGTTTTGTTCCACTTTAGGCTATTTATGTACCCGCTGATGATTTGACTGATCCGGCTCCAGCAACAACATTCGCCCATTTAGATGCCACCACTGTATTATCGCGTGGTATTGCGGAATTAGGTATTTATCCCGCAGTAGATCCTCTGGATTCAACATCTCGTATATTAGATCCAAATATTGTTGGCGAAGAACATTACTCAATCGCACGTGGTATTCAAAAAACATTACAAGTTAGTTTATTGTGTATTTTTATTCAGAATCCTGTGCATAAATCATAGTTTTGGTATCGAAAAAACATAAGTAAACATCTGGTCATGTTCTGCGTGGTTTTACCTTTTTGTACTAATTCTTCTCTCCTTCCTCCTTCAAAAAAGTCTTGCTTACTGGCCTGAATTTGGTAGAGGAAGAAATGCACTGTGAAAGATTCATATTTTTCCTAATAATGTTGCTTTATTTTGATACAGAGTAATGTGTAACGTCTTCTTTTAGGATTATAAATCATTGCAAGATATAATCGCTATATTGGGTATGGATGAATTATCTGATGATGATAAACTGACTGTATCTCGCGCAAGAAAAATTCAGCGTTTCTTATCACAACCGTTTCAAGTAAGTATTCTGACGTTTTGTGTTTCTTGGTGTTCTTGCACTTTCGTGTAACGTTTTACGCCTTTTATGCGTAAAAAATGTATAGGGAAAAGTGCAAAAGAAAATAGCAGTACTAATAGACGTAGTAACTATTGTTGTGTCACTACGTCAGCATACCATGCTGACAAATTAACAAATTTTGTTTGTGTATGGTAAAAGATGTTCCACTTTATTCCTTGTAGGTTGCTGAAGTATTTACCGGAACACCAGGCAAACTTGTTCCACTCAAAGAAACAATAAAAGGATTTAAAATGCTACTGAATGGTAAGTTTCTTGTTCGTGATAGAATATACGTACGATAAACTGATTTACTTATTTATCCTATTTAGGCGAAATGGATCATTTGCCAGAAGGTGCATTTTATATGGTAGGTGGTATCGAAGATGTATCAGCTCGAGCAGAAAAACTCGCCTCCGAACGTTAAATTAAAAAACAGTATTCTATTTTTATTTTATTTTTTTCATAGACTTTCAGCTGTTTCTCTCTCTATTTGTACCTTTCTCTACATTATACTTACTATTAGAAAAATATCACATTTGCATATTTGTCCGTTTCTCGTCTTTTTTTTATAAAAACGTAATAAAATTAATTTAGTGAGAACAACAAACATGTGAACAGTATGGAGATGAAGAAGATAAAGGCAAAAAAGAGCATCTCTAAAACTAAAGGTTCCTCAGTGCAAAACTTTTTATTATCTCAGTGTTTAATATATTTATTTCAAATTGTGTACTCAAATTTTTTAAATATATTCTAGTATAAAAATTGGATTTAACATGCTCAAGTTTTCATCACGTAGTAAATATTGTCGAAATCAAAGGCCTGTTCTATTATTTTTATTGTACAATCATTCGCAGTGCTGATAGTGGTGAGAAAATGCCGAAAATATGTTTATATAATAAAAACTGAACAACAAAAGTCTGAACTTAATATGTCGAACGGTATATTTTCTTCACTTATGATAGGTTTTCACGCAAAATTCTCTAATCGATGTCTGTCACCAAAATAATACCATCTGGCGACAATATATGCAATGATACAACTGCAATGGTACAGTAAAAAACCTATGCACCGCGTTCAAATTGTGTCATGTTAGAGGACACATGATCGGAACATGCCGCGCACATAAGCACGTCTCTAAATGTCCTGTCCGGTAACACATATGATATGTCCTGAAATGTGTCATATTAACAAGCGCCTTATAGAAGGACACATCGAATAGTGTCCCTGCAGAAGGCATATTTATTGTACTCTGTCCTATGATACATTCTAAAGTGCTCTAATAGGGCACATTCAGTATGTTCTGTTGTCTGTTCATTCATTTTTTTGTTTTGCGGAAGTACGTCAATATAATAAATTCCAAATTTTACGTACAAAATTCAAAAGTTTTTTCGATATAATTCAGTGAGGTTCGAACGTCCATTATTCAAGCTCATTGCAAAAAAAATATATTGAGCGGCTTCGCAAAAAAAAAAATTGCCGTCTATGAGGACGCATTTTTTTACAGTGTACCCAAATGAGGTAAACAGAAAGAGACGCATAACCTAAAAATACGTTTTTGCTTCGTAAATTTTCCTTTGTCTCAGGAGCTTAGAATGCAGGCCCATAGCCAAGGGTCTGTGTGCCTGTTGTGCTCGGACACATCCCATAAGTAAAAATTGCTATTTAACTGCTATGAAAACAATCACATTTGATTTCTAAACGAAATCACTAATGAGATAAGGTTCGAGGCTCAATCTCAATATGTTACGCAGATACCGAATCTATGAGTGCATCTGTACGTTAGTTCATTGGTATTAATACTTTCTCGGTGTTATTGTTGTTGCGATGCAAATATTAGAGCTCTCATGAAGGATACTCAACTCTCATCGATTTTCTGTCAAAGAAATGTTCGTTCACCATAAACATGTTAACGTACTTGTTTAGATTCGAGTATCGTTCTAAAAGCTACTATTACGAAATCAGTGGACAAGTTAAAATCGTCTAATCAATATTTCGTGTCGTATTTAATTAACAAGCTCACATTTGGCTTTGATGAGGACATTATCAAGCCATCTACTGCTACTTTTTCAGAAAGAGGGACGAATGAATTCACAAATACATGAAAACATAGGCTAATGAAAATATAATCACTTTTGTTAAAAAAACCAAGCCAGTATGCTTGATTTTAAAATACGAGATTATGCATAAGACAATCGATATTCTCTTAGCAATGACGGATTAATACTACTTTGCATATAGTGAAATGGTGAAATATATGAATTATTTGTTGCTTGAAACAATGCTGGTGTTATTGGTAGTGCTATTTGGTTGTCGTTGCTATTAGACGATATTGATTGTTTCGATTCTCTCGATTTCAAACGTTCACGTTGTGATGTACTATACATAGTTCCGACATATTGTGTTACATGATTATTTCCTACACCTTCCTGAGTGTTATTAGAAGAATATTGACTATTCATAATCGTCGATAATCTAGAATTAAGAAGACTTTTCGAAAGTACACGATCACTGCTTCGTTCAGCATAGGTCATAGTAGAGCCAACGGTTGCCGAGTAATTGCCATGTCGAATGTTTGAACCTAAAATACAGTCGATCAGAAATGTAGAATTAGAAGATGCCAGATAACAGTGAATACCTTTACTGCTGTTAATAGATGGAATTGTACTGGCATGATGGTTGCCTTTATGTAGTTTAGCCAACATTGACTCAGCATCATCACGGTTTAACTTGATAGTTTTACCAGTGCTATCTTCAAAATATCCATCGACAATTTCAGAATCATGACCACGTTTCTCGTTCATCAGAGGACTACGTACGCGTGCTGTATTATTCGGTGATTCTAATAAATGTTCAATATTTTCTATATCTATAACGGGTATACGGTGCCGATGAGACTTTTTACGAAACAGTCTGCTAGATGATCTTTTTTTTCGAACTATGGTCGTTGCATTGTCTACCGGTAGTTCATTGTATTGATATTCATGGCGATGGGGATGGGAAGCATATGGTGTAGTGGTAGTGGGAATTTGTCGTTGCTGGGACAATCGATGATTTTTTGATGAAGAATGACTCGCTCGTTTCATATGTAAATCTGGTGTAACTACATCCATAAATATAATTCGATTTCCATTGCTTGTTATTCTATCTCCTTTCTCATTTATTTGAAAGTTATTTCGATCTCCCATTGATGTATTAGCGTGAGTATATTGGATTTGTTGTTCTTCCGATTGATAAAGAGACGGCTCAAGATCGACAAATAGAGGTTTTTTTGATGTTGGTTGCTCAAGAATATATTTTTTTCGACGATGTCGATATTTTCCGTTTCGAGAAGAATTATTATCATTCAAAAATGCCTGAAAATTATCATGAGTCTGAATAGATTCTGGATTTTGTCGTTCAGAAATATATTTTTCTATAATGACTGGGCCTGAATCTTTTGGCGTAGTATCAATTAATATTGGTTCAAATGAACTTGTTTGTAAATATGAAAATGGTGGATTAGAATTATCATCATTTAGAGACTTCGATAATAGTCGTCTTCGCTGAAGACGTTTCGACATAGATGAAGTTGGTCGAGACAGTGCCTGATACGATGAATCTGATGAAGATGTTCGGGATGAAGATCGACTACTGCAAGAGCAAGAGCGTTTCTCTTCTTTATCATCCATATTTTTAAGATGGGTATTTATCTCATTGATTGTATCGTCATGATAAATTCCTATAAGAAAATTCAATATATTACCTTATCCTTGTTTCAGTTTTTGCAACTATCTACCTTGATGATGGCCAAAAGGCGATGGTGGAGGTTTTGGGCGAACTACATTATCCTCATCCCATAATTGCCATACTTCAATTATTGCCGTGTCGGTTTTATAAAAATATCCATCTAATCTTGGATCAAATATACTATTTCTCTTTTCTTTCCTAATACCATCAGCAGGCAATAAGTAAACCATTCCATTTGTTTCCGTTAATTTACGACCATAACGATCAAGCTTAATAAAACATGCATATATTCAGTTAGTGACAGGATAAAAATTATTGTACAGTTACTTGATAAAAAATTGGCGATTTTAAAGATTTTAATGCAGGGTCAACTGATGTATAGGCTGTTGATAATGCTTTAACCAGGGCTAGTGATGCATCGTCACTTTTGGTTATAAAACAATGACATTCTTCACCAGTTAATACTTGACTACGCTGAAATACAGTACAGAATATTGGAGGATGTTTACTTTGTTTATTCGATTGCAATGCGTCTAATGGTGCAAAGTACCAGTCTGACGAGACGAATTGTTTATTAGGATCACCGTCAACAACTGCATAACGTAAACTTGCACAATACACTAATGATGTAATAGGATAAAATATAGCAATATAGGGATGTCGAGCAAATTGTAATTGTATACCATCCTCGTAAACGGTTACAATTGCGTCAATGCCTTAAAGAAGAAACAATAACAATTCGGCTCTAGTTAAAAAATAGCGAAACATACAAACCTTTAACAGTATTTGTTCCATCGACAGGATAACGCTTCGAAAGTGGTTCTTGTACAGAATCTAAACCTCTTAATCCCGCTGCTGGTGTGGCTGTGCCCAGATAAAGTACACCGCATTGTGCAAGTGGTTCATCTAATTTTGTTTGAGGAACATCAGGCAGTTTGGCTATGGACATTCTTATTCATAATTTATTCTAAATTAAATAGCCAAGAATAGCTGTTTTCTTTTTTCAACTATTTCTAATACCTAGTCATGAACAATCAAACTCTAAACCGCGGGGAACATTTTGATCTTCCGCAAAAAGGTTATGTTCCTACCCTTTTTTTCTTTTTTTAAAACAAGGTTAAGTTAAAGTTCGATAACTGTACATGTTTAGGTCATTCAAAAGCATTCGAGCATAACGTTTCAACTCAATTTTTAAACAAATAGGTCACAATAGTTGTAATAATCATTTTTTTGTATATATGATACAGACAATTTCGTTTCATGAATAAATTATAATGATTATGTGCATATTTAAACAAAAAGATTGAATTTGAATGTTTCGGTTCGATATAGACTATTCCATAAACAAAGGTTGATAGGAAATAGAAAATTGAATGTTGTTACATAATAAGTTTTGAAATCTTGATGATGGTACAAGAATGAGTTAGTTTAGTCCAATACTAAAATATCTTTCTAACACACTAGACGCTAAAGCCCCCTCCTTGGGTCGGAAACCTATCTCAGTCCAGATTGGTCTGATCTGAACCAAACTTTCAGGGAATGTTGACCATGTCAAGGTGTGGTAACGAAATTTTTTTTGGCATCACTTGCAACTGTTGGTGGGAGGACGCCACAACAAGGACCAAAAATAGGCATCTACCACGAGCAAGAATTCTCATTCCAGGTGAATGATAGAGAGCTCGGGTTATTTCTGATTTGCGGTAAACATCTATGGCTAGGAGTTGACAGAGCCCGAATTTCGAATTTCTCATTTAATGATTTTTGGTGCTTAATAGAACTTTAAAATCCGAAAAATCCGTAGAAGGTTTCTTAGAAATCCTCATTTCTATAAAAAACAGAAGCATAATTTAAAAATCGGACTCTGTCAACTCCTAGCTATAGGTGTTATCTACAAATCAAAACAAAAAAACTTTCTCCGATATATCGTTACCAAGAATTCCTGTGCGTGGCGAAAGCCCCAAAGTTAAAAAACAGTCTTGCGAAAAACGCTAAATAAGTTTGATTCTGTTAAATGCGTTTTACTTAAAAGCTGTTTGAACGTTAAATAGTTTGTTGATACTTTTCTATAGGTTATCGGTCATGTCGGATCTAATAAACATGTGCGGCACATTCGTGTGCATATGAAATACAGGTGCACAAAAGCCATTTCTTTTGTTATAAGGGTTCTGGAAAACTCGTTCAAAATTTATGAAAAAACCTATCCTGTCGACACAAAAATTATGCCATTAGAAAGTAGACACTTTAGGCTATCCAACCATGTACTTTCTCAAAATCAATATTTTTGACGAAAATCGGCATTTCTGGCCCATGCCTTAATTCTCTGAAATTCGTTTATTACCTGCCACTGCTACAAGTTGTGTGATGTATACTAAAATAAAATAATCATCGATCTTACGATCAACACACCTCAACCCATAACTAGTACTTTTACTGGATCTACGACTTGTTTTCAATTCTTTTGAAAACTTTTGTTCTCATATATACGTTCAGTTTAGAGCCCTGCGGGATTATCCCGATCCCGCGGGATCGGGACCGGGTTTCAATCGTACGGGACGCTCGAGAAATAAAATGCGTTTGAGAGAGATCATTCTTTTCAAAATGAGCCAATGCGCTTATGTTACTGAACGACAAAATTACGATAAAAGTTTCCCATTTAGAACGCGTTTATTCGCGTTTGATTTTTTGAGCGTGTTCATGGCACTAAAAGTAACTAAAAATGCCACAATAAGAACGAAGTCTCTAACTTTAAAACATCTGTATTCGATTCAGTTTTTAAGTCTCTTTTCAACGGTGAGCGTTACAATTATGTCCGTTGTGTATATGAAACAATATTTTGAATATTTGAAGTTAAATTTAATTTTCCATTTAAAACTTCACTTTTGCTTCAAATAAAGCTGGTTATCGTATCAAAAAGTGCTTTAATACTACGTGTTTTTAATACTGCTTTAAAAAGTAACCTAAAAATTTGAACATCGTGATAAGTTTTAGGTGATAAAAATATAGAAATATTTTTTTATCCGAATAATTTTGGTATAGTAAAGAAGTTTCAGTGTTTTTTTTGCAGAATCAAATGGATAAAAGATCTGTGGCTAGACACCCAGCCGCATAAAAACAAATTTATGTTCAGTAAAATGATAAAGCTTTCACATTTTTGTACAAAGAAATACGAACGAACAGTACATGTATGAATAGAAATAATACAGGAAACTCATAATGTATGCTGTCTGTATTTAACAAATAGCCAGTTACATTGTTTATTTTCTAATAGAAACCTCAAGCCCATCTTTAACGTCATTACTGTACTCTAGTAATGATTCATAAAGTTTTGTAGAATAATTCGGATTGTTTCTAATGTAATTCAAATAATCAGGTGCACCGGGATAAATGACATTATCGGCGACGATCATTGTTCCACTAACAATTAAATTTGCTTGCTCAAGTAATTTTAAATCACGTAAATAAGCATTTTTCCAATGATCAATAAATATAAAATCAAATGAAGATATATTAAAATATTCTGTTATTTTTGGTATCAGTGTTTCTGTTGAACCAACAATGATCTTAATTCGATCACTAACATTGGCATGTTCATGAATTTGCCGTGCAATATCAGCTGTTTCTGGATTTATTTCAAACGTCAGAAAAAAAGCATCGTCTGGTAAATGAGAGGCGATACGAAGGGAACTGTAACCGCAGAATGTACCTAAATAATATAGCTTATTTCATTAAGAGAAAAGAAATGATAGTTACATTAACATACCTAATTCTAATACCGTTTTTGGACGTCGGTTTTTTACTTGTTCATCTAATATTTTTCCTTTTTTATCACCAACATGCATCATTGCAGATTTTTCCCAACAATAATCATCGATCGTATGCAATACACTTTGAACATTCCCTTTTAAACTGTGTGTCAACACATGATTTAACAATGAACTGACAACAGACATCACAAGAACAAATAGTCGAATGACAAATATCTGGAAAAAGTAAATAGCAAAATCTAATTGTTTAGGCGATACACAAGAAACGAAATCTCTTGACCAAGAAATAAATTACACGCCGTATTGCATGATCTGAAAGTCGGCAAGAGCTGACCGTATGCACCGTGTTGTACTATCAAAAGTGTGTGAAAATATCCGTTGATCCCCTAAAGTCATACGAAGCTGCGCAGGTAGGTATGCACCAGATCCAGTTAACTGGAACCATTTAGAACTAGAACCGTGAGAACTGAAACTGTTGGAAACAAGTTTTGAAATGCATTCAAAAGAAATTTTAAATTCTATTGAAATTTTTATGCATCTCTAAGTGGAGCCACACTTTCACGGAGATTGTCAGTGAGTTATATGAATCACAGGAGCAGTCCCTTTATGAGTTCCATAATCGATTACTTATAGTTCATAAATTCAAGCTTCCAAAAGCGTTTCTATTAAAAGACTTTTGAGTTTTTATCTGCATTTTCTTCAATCGAATTTAAAATTTCTTTTGAATTCATTTCAAAATTTTTTTGCAACAGTTCGTGACAGTACCAATTCTTACATTTAAAAACTGGAATTGGTGCACACCTATGCGCAGGAATACTTGTACTTGAAGAATTCTTCAAGTACTTTAAGTGCTTTTAAACCTTAAAATACTTTTTCGTATTTTCAAACAGTTTCGAAGTGTTTTCTGGCGCTGGAAGCTAACCGTGAGTGTATCTCATAGCATTTTCGTCAACTGCCATCTATCCAGCGATAGCTGATGCGAATGCTCAATCAATATTGATCGGCTAGATTAACACTAGTCTTAGCGGTAGCCCAATAGAGGTATGAAATTACGTATTAACTTGTGTTAACTTCCAACGATTCAGTTCATATAAGAATTCTTCGTACCTCGTACTGTTTTTCATTTACACATGATGTACTTTCAAAATGATTATACGTCTGTTCTTTGCTAAATATCAAAAATAAAAATACTGCAAAACCTATCTGATAACTAAAAAAAAGTAAAGACATGAAAAAAAACCCATACGTCACTAAGATGAAGTAGTACTAGAGAATGATTATTACCAAAAAAAAAATTTCAACCCAAATCAACTTTCTTAACACATTTTCAGCGTGATCGTCGAACTTGTTTTTCCAAAAAAGTACTTTTCACGAATCGTCGCGACCAATTTTTCTTAAGTCATGCTAGGGTTCGCTATAGCGACTCGCAGCAAGACAGCGTTTATCCGTGAGTATCAAGAACAACAGAAAACAATCACATACATCTAAACACTATTATTATTCATCCATCTACTCGTGTTACCAACTAACTCTCTGCTCTCTCAGTTCAGGAATCCAAAGAAGAGACATATATGAACAAGAAACAAAGAAATAGTGACGCGTAGAAGATGACTGATGAAAGAAAATAACAAATATACAGGATGAGATGATTAGTTCTCGTCGCCGACTCACTCTCACAACGCCCTTCCACCTTTGATATTCTTTGAACAAGAAGATTATTGCGATAACAGCAGCTTTAAACGTCTTATATTTATTTTAATATTCATAATATTGAAATAAATATAAGATGTTTAAAGCTGCTGTTATCGCAATAATCTTCTTGTTCAAATTATTACCCATTACTAAAAAGAAATATTTTTTGAAGTCATATTCTCGTTTCGCCGACGTTTCGAAAAAAGTCGGCGAAACGAGAAGACACCGATGAGATAGAATGAGAAGAAAAGTAGACAGAGCGAGATAATTAGATATTATAGATTGATTTCTACTTTACTTCGGAATATTAAAAAAAGCTGAATATTTAAGCTTATATTGATGCATCCAAACATAAGTATGAAAGAAAAGACTACCCTAGTGGAACTTCTTGTACCCAAGATCTTGGCCAAGATCTTGGGTTAAGAAATGTCACAAGATCTTGGAAAAAACACCAAGAAGTCAAGATCTTGGATTCTTGAATTTTTCACTCAAGATCTTGGCCAAGATCTTATATTAAGAAATTTCAAGATCTTGGGTGGCGTAAGCCAAGATGTTTCAAGATCTTGGATTCTTGAATCTGTCACTCAAGATCTTGACCAAGATCTTGTATTAAGAAATTTCAAGATCTTGAGTGA
>CAJNOQ010001064.1:23287-36541 GCA_905250885.1 Didymodactylos carnosus | reverse complement strand
TAGAGGAAGAGCGGAATAGAGGAATGACAGAGGAATAAGAGAGGAATAGTCGGGGAATAGAGGAATAGCGGAATTGAGGAATAGGGGAACAGCGGAATAGAGGAATAGCGACCGACCGACCGGAATATATTTTGAAACGTTCCCTTAGCACGGGTGAGAAAAATAGATCACTGTCAGAAGCTTATTTAAGAGAACGACGATATAGATGTCAAAGTTATCCATATCTTTTCAATTCATCCACATGATTATATCTAACACATTTACTATTAGATTTGATTCAACAGAAAGTGGAAGGTGTTTGCTGCTTTGGCGAGTAGTACTGCAGAGTTTAAAAGTGATCTTTAAAAGTTAAAGGATTTCGACAAAAAATTAAAATAATTATAATTTGAGTTAAATTGGTTATAGTTAAAAGTTATGACTACAGTTGTAGATTTCTTGTCACAACTTCAGCACATTCATAGGAAATATGATAGAGCATAACATACTTTCACATAATTAAATGTTTTGAACGATATCTACATTCACATTTCTGGTGGATCCACTTATTTTGACGCCACTGATGTCATCAAAATGTTCCTAAATTTGACCATAATTCTTCCCGTTCTAGGAGAATTAACTATTTTAATCTCATCTATAGAATCCATTTATGGTGAAGTTGCCGCTTTAATTAGTGCACTCAATTTAGATTTAGACAACTTGAAGTTATCAAAAAGGAAGAAGAAATAAAGTTAAAAAAAACTATCATGTGTGTAGTACATCTTTGATCTCTGACAGTTCACGATTTCTGTTCGGGAACTGCTTCTTAGTTTTCGTTCCTGAACTAAGTAATGGCTCACCAGTTCTAGTACCTCTTACAGTTGTTTTTGAACGAGAAACTGTTGAGGCTCTCCTTCTCAATGCTCTGCTAGTTTATTATGTATTCATATAGCGAACATTTTGAAAAAGCAAACAATCTAACAAATCACTATGAAGAAGACCATCAGTCTTCTCGTTCAAAAACAACTGTAGTTTCTGTTCGAAGGAACTAGAACTAGTAAGCCATTACTCGCTCCAATGAACGTGAACTGCTGAACCGTTCTTAGTTCAAAAACGAAAAGTGGAAAGTAGTTCTCGTTATCGACAAATTGCAATTCAATGAGCGGTGAACTGTCACAGACCTAGTACCTCGCTGTTTATGAAAAGGAAGAAAATAAAGTCTATATTTCACACGACCATTGTTTTCTACCTCATATGTGTAATGCAAAAGTTAAAAGAAAATTATGTTTAGTCCACTAGAGATGATATACATCTGTTACACATTTCGTTATTTTCGTGTAACTCATTCTTTTTATTAGCCACCTATAACTTTTAAAACTCACTATTTATAACTATTCTTAACTAAAAGTTTAACTAACCATTTATAACTGGGAATTTTAAACTCTCGAGTGGTGAAATAGAGTCTATGTTTTATCTTTTCTTTTTCTCCTCGTCCGCAGGGAATCCTGCCATGTTCAGGAAGCTGGAAGGAAAATAAATAGATCGTTGAAGTCTACACACCTTTCCGTTACATCCCTGAAATGTGATGGCATACATTTTATATGCAAAACGTTGAACTTTTCCTCTTTCTTTCCTGTATAACGCTGGCGTGATGGAAGAGATACTTGGGATATACAGCTATTTCTACTTGTAAACTTATCTCCCTTCTTCTATATTTAAAAATGAGTTTCGCAGGATTGCCCTAAAGATCTCACTTACGCGACTGACAGACGATCCTACTTATTTTTTTTAGAAAGTGGGTTTGAATTCTGTGATGTATCTGTAGTTTAATTGTTTTAAGAGGTTCCGTTATTCAGGAAAACCTCTAGATTATATGTCTTTGTGTGTTTTGAGAGAATAAAAAAGACGTATAAAGATGATATCGATCTTAATGTGTAGATAACAATCAATCTATTGCTAATCGTAGTAAGAAGCTTAATGAGCAAAAGGGAAGACATCATTGTCAGGTCATAACAGCACCTGACTGAATGTATATAAATCTTTTTTGCTGGATACTTGTATCTAGTAATATGCACGACTTTCGTGAACTGTGGCCGCATCCATACCCATCCAACGAGGATCGCACATCACTTTTCATATCATATTATCTGATATATTTTACATAAATTTAGATAGCGACTATTCAATTAGCTTTAAAATCGATTTCATAGACGAGAAGTAAAAAAGCTCCGGACACATTTACAATTCCAGAAAGGATTACTATCAAGCACAAAGCAATTTTAAGGCATAGTCGTTTATACTATTAAAACATAGTATTAAAATTCGACTATATGCAAGAGAACAAAGCACATAAAAAAGTTGCTAAATTTACTCGTGAATAAAAGGCGCCCAATCGTGCAACAGGTCAAAAAATGTTCAACTTATTATATACAATACTTGTTCGCTACTACAGATTAACACAAAAATATACTATATAAAAAATTTGAACATCTTAATCAAAAGGTTTGTTTTGATTATTAGCTTAATATTTGATGGACGGACTTATAAGTTTTCTAAAGACATTTAGCGAAATAATTGTTCAAGTGCGTCATCAAATTTTAATATATCATTCATTTGGGTAAACCACACCCTGTCAAAGTATTTATCAACTATTCTATAGTACGATTCAGGTGCCTAAAACCGAAAAAAATTGAAAACTATGGATACAGATGGTGTCTTTATACTTACAGAACATTTCATTTGAAATAACCGCCACAACAACCGACCGTTTACACCAGCAAGAGCACGTTCCGTGCTAAAATAAGAATGTATAAGACTCTTCCTGAAAGAACACATGTCTAATAACTCACTTTCTTAGACCAGTTTGGATCATCCATTGACGTACAGCTGTGCCATCCCATTTTAACACAGCATTTTCAGTTTCTGCAACTCGAGTATTAGTCGTCTGGAGACTTGCAACATACGCATTTTTAAAAACTTAATAAATATAATAAAAAGATGGCATTTTTTCTTCAGTTGCTAGATCTTACCTTTAGCATGATCATAATCGAGGACATTTGGTCCTGTCCCCGGCGTCAAGTCATGTCGGAGTGTTTCGATTTCACGAATTAATACAGCAAAAGCTTCTTCAAATGGAATTGTGGCGAAATCTACCTAAATAAATATTCATATCTACTATAATGGAATTGATGTAATTAATTAAATAAATAACTTGCATGAATTTTTGCACCTTTGATAATGCCTAACCATCCATATGGACGAAATCGGGGCTGCATTAAACACGGTATGCAAGGTTTTCGAAGTTCAGTGGCATATTCTGTTTAGAATTAAAAACTAGTCACCAGTTACATGATTCTGATAAGACAATGATGTTACGGTAAATACCTGCTTCTAAAAGAAAACGAGAAAATATTTTTAATTATTGAACAGAATTGGACACGAACCTAATCGACAGTAATAACTTTGTTTATAGTTTTCATTCATACAAATTAAGACGACGCAAGATTTTTCTACAGCTGCGGCCATTGATTCAAGAACACCACCGTTGATATTATCGATATCCATCCAGACATTATAATGTAAAGCCTAATCTACGCAAAGTAACAACAAATGTTTACGAAAACAACAAAGTAAATCGATTTTTCTTCATGTACTAATGCAGCGAAGGTATACGCAAGAATGCGACTAATTCTGATTACGATTATACGTGAACTATCCATGAAAAGTCTTGCCTATAATAGATCTAACGTGGGACAAGCGTTTTCTTCAAAGATTGAGTAGTTATAAGCGGATCCAAAAAACGAATTGTTAACGTTTCTCCACCCTTGAAAAGATCATGGATTTAAAAAGAATATATTTCGTTTACTTTTAAACGATCACGGATTTTGATACACATGGCTGTACTCGACCTGTTATAACTAATCATAATATGCCCTTGAAAGCCATGATCGACAACTGGGGATATTTCTAGAAACAAATCAGTGCAAATTATCCATTTTTTTCCTTTGTTTTTCGATAGCAATTACGTCGATGTGGGATTTTGTTAAGTGTCCAGAGAATGGCTTCACAGTTTTTTTGTACCAATAAGCTTCGTGTTACATTTCTAGTAGTTGTTATAATAGCAACAGTATTTTCTGAATTAAGTAATAATTGAACCTAAATAATCATACAGTCAGTTTTACCGTACGTAAATTAAACCTTCGATATATAGAACATACTTTTTCATCAAATGATGCACTAAAATACAAAAAACATGTGTTAAAGTATTAAACTAGAAGTGTGATTTTGCTCATACTTGAGTATAGCACTCGACACACATTCGAGAAGTTTTACATCGTCATTCGTATTCATTATATCCAGCAATAGATTCACTAAACTTTTATCAATACATGTATGCATTCGGCCTTTCACCATTATTTTTGATAAACCCTCAACTAATTCCACAAACGAAAATCCATAAAAACGTTGATCCGCTTTTTTGTACATGTGTATTAAACCGATCAATAACGGAAGAACTTCTAAAAGTAAAAGAAAGCCTATAATATATTTAAAATTTTGTTAAACATTTTACCATTTGCTTGCGCAAGTAAATTATCTTCATCTTCATTCATAATCAATGGTAATACAAGACAAGATGTAACACGAATAGCATTAATGATATCTTGTAACTCATTTAATCTTAACATGTATTCTTTAGTTTCTGGTGTTTCTTCAAATTGAGTGCAAACAGTCTCCGATTTTAATTTCGTATATTCTGCTATCGTCTAAAAACACATAAGAATATGATCAATCATCACCACAGATCAAACAGAATGCTAACCGTGACCGCGTTACATTCACGAAAGTGAATTTTTAATTCTGGTATATTTGCCATATTGTATAAAATTGTTAAGGACGAATCGACGATCCACAAGATTTTCTAACACGAAAAGATTATGATGAAAAAGTGTAGATTTTTTACTTTGACATTTACCTGATAATTCTTAAAATCATCACTCCCAATAACTTTTGCTGGATTTTCGATTACATAAGATTTTTTTAATGATTCACTGTATGATGGATTATTTAAAATTTCAACGGCAAATTCAATAAATCCAACGTCAGCTGCTTGCTATAATAATAAAAAAAAGTATTAGAGTTCACTACGAAAATCAAAACAAAGGAAGATCAAAACACTAACTTTTCGTATAAGACCTTCTTTGTCAAATTCTCCGTCAGTAAAATTCGCTACGCAATTGTACAACAGAATACTGTGCACAAAAACAATTCGTCGCACCATTAGTCCTTTTTCTTTGTAGATTCCCATCAGCGTCATAGCCAGTTCTAAAAAATTAGATTGAATTGTTATATACTGTAATCACCAATTCAAGATATATTGTGTGAAAAAGTATGCCATACAAATTTTCAGAAATTTACAAAGTAGTGAGAATACTTAAATTTTTGTATTACTCAAGGTGGAATATATCATAAAAGCCTGCACAAACTCCCAATTTTTTATTCTGTTACTATCTCTTTTCCTCGTTTTTAAAAAGCTTGTTTAACGCGATTTCTTAAAAATGTTATGAAAAGTGAAGAGAAACACCGTTTTTACCGTCCTAGTATTACAAGGTAGAAATCGCTTTTTATCGTGTAGATCTCACTAAAATACAGCATAACTTTTAACCGTATTTAGCGTATTCAGATCAAACACTACTCTTTTATTCTACTTTGAGTAATACAAACATTTAAGAATTTTTAATATTTTGTAACTTTCCGAAATTTCATATTGCACATTGTCGTATAATTTTTCACACACTGTAATAAAAATTGAATATATGTAACCTGGAAACTTTTTCTCTGCTAATTTTAATTTAGCACCGGATATCCATTCTTTCGGCTGATGAATAAGATTTTCTAAAAATTTTAATTGTTTTAATGCCGTTCGACTTTCATATTCCTCTCGTTTCATTGTACTAAGAATATTTAAGGCATTTTCCAGCTACAATTGAAATAGTTGAAAAGAAAATATGCAAAAGTCAACAATCAATACATTGTTTCAAATCGAACCTGTTGTGTGTATTCTTCAAATGTTTTTGCTTCATTCTCAATATCAGATATTTGAGAGGCAGCTTCAGATTTAGCATCTTCATCTGCGTATGATTCGTCTGAGCTTTCGACATCCATTGCTATTCTTCTTATCTTTCGTCGTTTCTAAAATCAGAGAACAAGTGCTAAATTCAAGCTAGCTACGCTAGATTCCAGATGTAAAGAACTACTTACAGCAAGAAATTGGAGGGGCATTTTAGCCAAACGTTTAATTTTAATAACATGGGCTAAGTAATCTGATATATTTGTTTGTGCTATGAATGCATTCTTAAACGAATGAAGGAATTCAGCACTGTTACTACGAAGTTTTAAATCCTAAAATAAAACGAATAAAATCGTTGTTTCACAAAATTTATCAACAGATAAAAATTTACTTCATTTGATTTCGACTGTCCTGACATAATCAATTGTTTGCTCAACATATTTTTTCTACAGATCTTCTAAACATCTAAAGAAATTAAGATAGATTAGTCGAATACAAAGTCTTACGTTCTAGCCTAATTTTGCTCCCATTGTATACAGAGAACAGAACGTGTTTTGATGCTGCTATAAGCATCAAACGAGCCATTATACCAATATCAATAAATAAAATAAATTATAAAAAAAATTGACATCCTTTCTTTCATAATGCAAAATAAAACAAAAAATTTTAAAAATGAATGATACATAAGCAATAATTAGTATGAAAATGATGAACAAACTGTACTTTAATGGCTTCTTATTCCAGAAAATTCATCTCGTTGCATTATGACAATCACCACACACTCTTATCCTTTTCATAATTTGAATGGTTACCACATATACAGCAACGAGATTTTCTTCGTCTCGCTTCAGTTACGAATAACCAAATATATAACCATGTTGTTTGAATCTGAGTAACATTCTCTCTAATTCTTTGTAGTTTTGGTTTAATTTCACATCTTCTATTTTCTAATGCCATCTTTTTCCCAATTTCTTTTGTATTGCTGTTGATTGTGTGTATTCATTTTGTGATAATTGAGTGTTTATTAATAGATCAACATCAATATGCTTGAAAGAACACAAATTTCTTTTATAGATTTTGTTGGTCCTTCGATTATTCCTTTCTAAGATACACACAACAGACTAGTGTACATCAGAAAAAACGGGTTATCTATCTTCCATTTTTATTCTACTAAACAACTTGATGGTACCACCATACAATATATTTGAATAAGAGAGGTATAAGTAATAATACTATGTTCTCTCAATTGATTAAATATATTTTTCGCTTTTCCTATATTATCGCATTTATCGAACATCTAAAATAAGCAAACGAGAAATCTATAGTGATTAAAAGTACAGCTATATATCAGTAGATTGACAGCATATGAGAGCACTCTGCAATATATGATTATCACTATAGCGTTCATTAGTATCATTATAAAGAAAATTGGTTTATGTTTTCTTTTCAATTTGAGAGTACACGATTGTACATAAAGTAGTATATCACATTAATTCAAGTTTCATTTGATGTAATTTTATTTTTGAATACAAATTCAATACTTCAAACGGTATATCGTACACTAGATGATCGTTTATTAATAAGTTTATGTACTATGCCCTTACATTTTATTGAACACTAATAATATCACTGCATTTTCTGAAGTTTAGACAAAACAATTATTCATCACCAACAAAAACAAC
The DNA here is from genome assembly GCA_905250885.1 of Didymodactylos carnosus. Lineage (NCBI taxonomy): Eukaryota > Metazoa > Rotifera > Eurotatoria > Philodinida > Philodinidae > Didymodactylos > Didymodactylos carnosus. The sequence continues at coordinate 28,816 of CAJNOQ010001064.1, read as the reverse complement.
ATCAAACTTACCCATAAAAATCAATGAATGTGTTCTGTAATTTATCGTGAATTTAATTTTATCATGTAATTCATGATAATGTTTTCCCATTTTTAAACGATCACTACCATCAATTTGATTTAACTTATTAATAATCAGAATTAACGAACGATACCAGGTTTAGGCGGTGAACGATGTTTTTTAATTGTTAATATTATATTTAATATTAGCAGTTGAATGAGAATTTACAGACTGAGCAAAAAATTTTAGATTTACAATAGCAATAGTTTGTGGAATAGACGATTTTTTTGCGGCTACATTTGATAATGTTGTAAAACAGTTACTGCAATGACGGTTATCAATTGATAATAATCATCTTAACTGTTTATTTATAAGAGAAATCCGAAAAAATGAATCTGAAATGAACTACTTTGTTAGTTTCATTACTTAAAACGTTCTTTTTATGGAATAGTGTAAATAGGAGGAAGTAAAAATTAGTTAACAGAAGAATAAAGCAGCACAAGATGTGTTAACAAAAGAAAAACAGATATTTTAGAAATAGATACACGTATAAGTCAGTGTAGTAAAAATAAAATAAATTTTAGCGAGATTATAGTTTTTGACCATAAAAATAAGATGTGGTTGTTAGAAGGAGACTAGAGTCCATGTATTCATTAGTAAATAACTCTATGGAATCTAACAATTCAAAAATGGATTAAAAATAATTAGAAATGCAATACAAAAAAGAATACAAAATAAATAGTATAATTTAAGAAAACGGGCTAGGAGAATATAACCTGTATACGATGGTCAAGTTTTTCTCTTTTAATAAATTTTTAGATAGTATCGTTACCTCTGGTTTGTTTTTAATGTTTTAGATCGTACGATTTTTCTTCTTTGTTATTATGTTACTGAAGAAGATGCATTAGTGTTTAGCAATACAATAAAAATTACGAAAAGTATTAAAATTAATATAATTACTAATTATATCAACTCTTCGTATACAAAATAGATCAAGATTACTTATGAAAAACTGAGAGCTTCTGTTTTCTTTGTTTACACTATACATAGAAGTCAAAACAATCAATTAATGGATAAAATCTTCAGAGATGTCATAAAGCGAATACGGCCCGTATTGGGATCCACTGGTCAAAATACTGGCGTAATACGTAATACATAATGCTTACATACATAAAACACAATCCGTAATACAGTGAGAATTATGGAATATATGGGAATTATGAGAATTTTGAGAATTATGGGAAGCATGTGATAACCATATATGGCAAATTTTTCATGGTACACATTTGGTATTTCTAGCAGTGGGAGGTGCGGGGGGAGGGCAGTGTCAGAGTGAGTTCGAAAAATAGTTTAGTTATGAATACACAATGTGTGCTATAAAAAATTCACCATCAATGGTCGATGTCGACATAGACCATACGAAGATTTTTCATAATTTTTCCGATAATTCCTATATTTCCATAAATGCAAAGATATAAATTGAAATCGTGCTCAAATTTCTTCCAAGTTCGAAAACGACGCAAAAAGACGATACCAATTGTAACCGCATTATGACACCAATCAAAATCTTGAATTTTTTGAAGATAGCAAGATTAAAAAAAGACAGTAAACAATGTTAATGAATAGAATACAAATCGATCACATGAGTACAATTTATTTTAATACAATATATTGGCATTTTCATATTTACCATTGTCGTACTTGAGAAATAACTTTCATTATTTTTGTGACAATTGTTATATTATAGTTTCTTAATTGAATAGTAATTTTATTTAACAAAGTGAATTTCATCTCATTGCTAATCATTGTCATCCAAAAAATATGAACCATGACTTATCACTATCATCATCAGTTACACATACACAACATCTGTTTTTCATATGATTGATATTTAGAAACATAATCTCTAATGAGTATTTGTCGTTGACAAAATACGTTTAATTTAATTTCATGAGAAGTAGTTACTCCGATTCATTTGTTATTTGGATTAGTTTTGTAAACGGTGATTATTGATTTTAATTAAATACCACTTCTTTGTTTACTTCGATAATCTCGTTTTAGTTACATTTCTGTAACATATGTAATAGTGTTATTCTTTCACCGTAGAAACAAACGAAAACTTTTGTGTATCTACGATAATAATTTTTTAATTTCGTAATCAATTTTTTCGTAGAGATCGATGTAACTTCGTACGATTTACCGTTCGCTGCGGTTCATGATATATTCGCTTCGCACGATGTATTTGTTCTATATATTTTTGATACGATGAGAAGATTTTTTATCTTTATAATAGTTTTTTTAGATATATCTTCAAATAGCCATGACTATCCAGATACTTACTATATAATCTGAATAAATAAGAATTACTTTAAACGATGATTTGGTTTGTATAAATTCAATGCTAAGACCAGTTACATCATGACTTTGAAACAATATGATCATGGAAACCTGTGACGAAGCAACACGAAGATGAAACTTTGTCAAGAAGATTGCATACTGATCTCTCACACAGCTAGAACATTTTCCTGTTCGAAAAATGAGAATAATGTATGCGATTTGAACTAGTTTCGTCTACTGATCTCAAATATGTTATGTATGGCTTATCTCCAATTTTTTTCTGAAAATGATTTAATTCGCTGAAAGAATTTACCTCCCAATAACAGCTGCAAAATATGACTGTTGACGAAATTGAAAAAAAATCGTATGCGTCAAAAATTGCACTGTTATTTTACTTTCATAAACTAAAAGGAAAAGCGTATTAGTCTAAAGGGATAGATGGCGTCCCGCTACAACTCACTATATTTCGGTCTTAGTCAGAATGGAAGGGTGTCAAAAACTGAACAAGTTAACGTATTTTTTATTCTTAGCAAATTAGTCTTGAGGACGAAAAATTCTATTTCAAAAATACTATTTCATGAAATTTCGGATTTCTAAAGAAAAATCAGTGAAAAAAACATCCAAATTAACAGGAGATTGGTCAACGTATGCAGTTTTCCATACTCGAGTCAATGAAATCAAACCTATAGTTAGCCCATTGTGCCTTCATTAAGTCAGAATTAAAATTATTTGTCTTTCGCTGGAATTAAAGGTATCTGAAAAGCTTTTAGTTTCCGGCGCAAAAAGACTCCGCATTCGAATAGAGCGTAGACTTTACATATTTGAGATGATTTTCAGGATATGTTTTGGAACCGACGTAAGGTTATTGAAAAAAAAATAAAGGAGTTTTTAACGTTTTCAAAAGTAGTCGGCTGCCATTCTGAATCCTCCACCAAGTTTTTCTCTTGGCAGCTACTTTTTACTCAATGCTATACTGAAGTAATTCTTTCAACGAATTTATTTTATTTTATTTTTTGTTTTTTGTCATTTTGCGAAAAAGTGTTGTGGAGCTCTTCGAAATATTACTGGCTCTTTTGCAGCCATTTTTATCTAGTAGTTGGCCTCTTTACAACCGTACATTTTAGAGTACGTCGTAATTGGGTTATACGTTTCCGGCCATGCGGTTTATCCATGTCCTGTTGATAGGTCATACATAAAGCGTTGCGAACTTGTGTATATGGGACTAATAAATAATAAAGTTAAATCGAATTTTTTTGAATTTATTTTGTTATATTTATCACTAGTATAACTGTAAATAACAGCCTTTAATAAGCACATACAAAAAGTAAAAGATGATTCTCCAGATTTTTAATAAATTTTGGGAAAATTATATTACACGTTTTTTTGCGTATCTTTAGCTGTGTTTGTCCATAGGAATGATTTCATGTAAATAGATGAACATATTTGTTTTCTGTTTCTGTATAACTTATTGAGGCGAAGCTGTTGTGCTAATAAGTAAAAAGGGATCACGTATATCCTATGGGTCTAGACGTGAAACTCTTTGTATAGCGGGACATTGTTACTCTTGTTAAACTTTCCATTCTCTTTAACTTTCCCATTGATTAGGACAGATTTTACAAAAAATTTTAAAAAGGAATAGGTACGTTCTGCGTTTGTCTCCAATACCTATCTATTAACCCTAATCCGTCCACTCGGGGTCCGTGCGGACTCCAGACGAAAACGAGTGCTTTGAAGATGTCTTACTACTCTGCCAGATAACTAATGAGTGGATGCCATCAGTTCATGTTGATAGTATACCCTGTTGTTATTCAGTGGACTATAAAGTGAAGCGGTAAAATGTTGTGTTCAGGCAGTATCCAAATGAAACCGGTAGAATTTGGGTATATTATAGGTGATCGCATCAGGGTTAAGGAACTCAGCGTAGACTTCTACGCTTGCAAGATCCACTGATGAATATACTTCCAATCTTCATAAAAAAAAATATGAACGAACACTGATTTTATTCGGCGAAAATATGTAAAGAGACAGAGACGGATTAGTTGATCCATCTTTCCATCTATTCTAGCCACTAGTATTTTCCCTCTCAATTACAGATTATTCACAAATGCGTTTAACACTCATATTATGTAAAGCTGTTCCACAAGTTCGATTTAGTAACTATATCAAACTTGATCGAATACCTGGCAATGTTTTCGAGGGGTAAATTGATTTGCAAGATAAATATAAGTTAAGCTACTTCTCTGTCTGTTATAGGAAACATAAAGTTCGAAGACGATTATCGCCGCTGCACAAACTCTATTTGCAACGTCGAATTGGTATTGAATTAGAAAATATGTCACATTTAAGTCGAGCGTATTTGACCGAAGTAAGTCTGCAGTAAAAATAGGTGGTGCAGAATTAGTATATCGAAGATGTAATCTGTTGAATGCATAGTATGAAAAGGCACGAGGTTTAGTGCCTGATATAGAGAACTATAGAAAAAGCACTGCCAAAAATGTTATGATACAAAAGTTATTTGACTAACTGTTGTTTTATCCCTTTTTTTTAGGCCGAAGACAATTTCTATTTGAATGATCCTGAAAAAAAAGCGGCAGAAGCGGCTGCTGTTGAGCTGAAAAAACGTCAAGAAGAAATTCCCAAAAACCGTTATTTTATTAAAGAACTGCTACAACCACTGACCTTGCACAAGAAATGGGAATAAGCACGACATTTTTCTCTTCCCATTCGCTTATTTTTTTGTACACTTAGATAATATTGTTGTTGTTTTCTTGTTTTCTAACTAACTTTTAATAAGAAATGAGGAATAAAATAGAGCAGTTGATCAAAATGTTCGCTTTTGACTACGGTTACTTTTGTAAACATATTTTTTTCAAGCCGTTACAAACAAATCCAAATAACTCGAAGAGTTGTGGATATTTCTGAATGAGATTAGCTCAAGTAAAGATGGAATAGTTACTAAAATGACGAGAAATGTAATGAATAATTGTCGATAGATAAGTTGAATTTATTAATGTAAATGAAATGCCGTACCCCCCCCCTCACATTAGAAGCCCACCCGCACTAGAAACCTAGTCTGGCAAGAAATTTTTTGAACATTGCCTCTGGGGGGGGGGGGGGGGGGGGGGGGGGGGGGGGGGGGGGGGGGGGGGGGGGGGGGGGGGGGGGGGGGGGGGGGGGGGGGGGGGGGGGGGG
>CAJNOQ010001064.1:0-23277 GCA_905250885.1 Didymodactylos carnosus | reverse complement strand
ATAAAAACAGCCCACCCCCCCCCCCCCCCCAATTAACGCCCCCCCCCCACAAAAACCCATTGTTGCAACAAAATTTTTTTAAAATTGCCCTGCCCCCCCCCCCCCCCATAGGGTACTTTTTGAAAAAAGTGATTGAACCTTGAAAATAGAACCTAATACCCATTTTCTTAAACTGCCTCACTGATTTCTTTTCTTTCGAATACCATCATACTTTTCTATGACAAAGCAGAACTAATCAATAGTTTGACCATTATTCAACTATTTTATCTGCTTAAAGTAAATGAAGAACGATAGTCATTCTAACTGCAAGACATTATCGGATGTTAAAAGTTAAATAGGTTTAAAAATCTAGAGCATAATTTTTTCTTACGATGTACAAATAAGTCAAAAACAAAAAACAAACATCTTAATGAAATAAAAAGTTATAACAAATAAAGGATTTGCCAAACTAATTAGTCATGTTTCTCATTTTTTCCCGGCTTCATCCTTTTTTTTTGCGTCGCTCTCTTTTGGTTTCGTTGATGTTGTTTGAACTTGTTCTAATGCTGCTCTCACAGCATCACTATCGACGTCTACACCTGGTAAATCTTTTAACACATCACGTAAAAATTGTGGATCATTTAATGACGCTGCAAAATTATCTTCCTCTTCTTCGATCTAAAATTCACAAAAGTGTTGTATTAAAATAAAATTCTTAAGCACCTAATTGTATACGCATGTTGTACCTTCGTTCGAGTAATTTCTGGTTGATTCGTTTCCATTGCCGTCGAAGCTGTTGCAGGCGGCGATATCGTTGACTCTTCTTTGTCTTTCATTTCAATGTCTGCTGAATCTAAGTAAGACACGGTATAATGTCACCAGATATTGCTCGAAAGCTGATATGAAATATTAGTCTCCACTTTGAAAAATACTGAAAATGGGTTCATAAAGCTCAACAATAGAACTACAGCTTGACATCCGTCTTCTTAAACTTCTTCACAAATTTGTTTCCTGTTCGAGCTGTTTTTATGTTCTTATAACTTACTTGTTGTATCGGCTGCACCCGGCGCCATTGACATTTTAATAGCCAATGCAATTTGTTCATCTTCAGTTAAACGTGTAACATCCATATCATTTTGATCACCAAGGAAAAAGGCAAGTGACTGTCGCATTGCTGGATCGTCAGTGCCTAAAACCAAATACTCTGATTTTCTTCGGGAAACTACTTAAATATGCTGCAAAAGACTTTTTATTAGTTACAAAATCATGTGGAAATGTCACCTATGTTCGAACTAACATAGTTTGTTGAAAATCATAAATATCTTAAAGTAGAAGTAAAAATAGAACGCTTTTCTTTTTCTTACCAGTTCCCTCTGTTCCTCCTGCCAGTACCGTTCCACTACCGGTTCCGTTTGGTCGACTAATTTCAGCTTCTTGCACACGTCTTTGTTCTTCCATTGATATACGAAGAGCCTTAAAAGTAGAAAACCAAATATTAGATATACTGATTGTCTAAAGAACATCAGCAATACCATAGCTAGTTCGGGATCATCTTCTGGATTTAAACCAAATGCAAATGCACTAGCTGAATAACCAGCTGGTATACCTGAACCATCTTCACTTTGAATAATTGGCGTGTTAATTATTGTGTCAGGTAAATTGACACCTGCTGGAACACATATCAGATGTGAACTGAAACAAAATATAATAGCATTGAGCAACGTTTAAGTCATAAGAATCTTCCCTTCGCTTACTTTGTATTATCTTTTCCATTGATTGTTGATATAAATTCATCAAATTTTTCTCTGGATGACTAAAAGAAAAAAGTTATGTTTTAATAGCTTATTAGTAATTTCGAATGTTTTTCAAATGTACCTCATCTCCAAACACAACGATATCAATAGAAACTTTTTCTTTTTTCAAACGTTTTGCCAGTTTTATAAATTCAGCTGCATCAGCTTCTAATGGGCTACCGATAAATACAACGATTCTTGGTCGATGATTTTTACCTTGACGATGTTTTAGTGCTAACTGCAGAAAAAAATATAATTGAAGCATAAATAAGAAAAACATCATTAAATAACTAACATTTGCTACTTTAATTCCTTTGCAAAAGTCTATTTTGCCTTCCATTGGTAATAAATGTAATTTAGAAAATACTTTGCCAACATCACTTGTCAATTGTGTTACAACTCGACCGCTAAAGCAAAAACAAAAAGGAACTTTTATTTAATCTGCTGGGACACAATAAGAAAAAACATACTCAGCTAATGTAAGTAAGCCAACGTTATTTTCTGGATTTGCACGTGTCTTAGCATGAAATATAAGTGACACAGCATCTTGTTGAGCTTGCATTCGTGTTGGAATAAAATCGCCATCACGCATAAAATCACTATTATCAATACTGTAAAGTAAAAAGTATTTTAGGCGTAGCATCACAAACCATTTGTCTTTAAAATTCCAGTTGTGAATGCTGGTAAAGCGACAATGAAAACGCTGAGCACTTTTACTATCGATACTTTAAGAAAAATATCTCTTATCTTCAACAAAATCTTTATCTCTGGCAACATCGCTTCTTAGAAAGGATATATACCATCGGTGGTCGAAATACACCTTAGTAAGAACTCTCAAAGTCTCATGAATTACTTACCAAATAATGGTACTTTCAAGTGGCATTATTTCAGGTACAGTTTAGCAATCTTTTAAAGTAACTAAAAGTAATCTAGAAATACAAACAGAAATTATTTGTCCTCAAAAGTAGCAAAAACATCTAGAATCTTGTAGTGCCCTGAATGATAAAAGTTTTCGTTTCACCTAAAATACTGATCTTATTACCCCGATTTGTTATATCTCTCTCTAAATGAAAAAAAACGACGACATTGTAAAGAAGCATCACAAAAGAATAAAATGGCTTTTTTATTGATCAGACATTTCCATGAATAAAAGTGTTGAAACTACACGATTTTTCGTTTGAGCGTGCTTCAGCCTTCCAATTTCTACTTGTGCTTTCAATAAACAAGAACGACTCGAATCTTTATTGTATTGCTTCTCTGCTGTATAAACTAAATATCACTCATTTTACTATAATTACTTCGTTTTCGTGAATAAATAAATACTACTACTACTAACTACCTCGCTAACAAACCTAGGATTTTCATCCCTGACGGCCACTACGCAGGGCATCCAGTGATATCTTTGTCATTTTGACGGCCTATTCTACTCATTTGCCGAGAACACCAATTTACAGGACGAAGATCAATTCTGCACTCAAATAATTTTATTTAGTTCTGAAGTCTAAGGAAAACAAAAGGAAAAAATCATCTTGATTCTTGCACTATAGCAGACAGTTACTCAATATAACAGTGCAAGAAAAAGAATAAGGTTTAAAAGTTAATATTTTCTGTTTCTCTTCAACGAAGCTCTTACCAAAATTTCCTGGTAAAGTAGAACACAAAAAAAGTCTTTATATTGCTGAATGTTAGACCGATCCGGCGATGAGTCATAAGAAACTGATTTCTGTATTTATATGCAAATATATATGATATAATAGAATTGCGACATCTTCGTTAGACTAAATTATTACGACGAAGTTTAACAGTGTCAGGTTAAAGTGTACACTACACTGTTGAAATCTTTTATGACTTTTCTGAAGTTCCTTTATATAAACTGACCATTAAAAGAGGAAAATTTTAGAGATATTGAAAGAGAGGTCGCACTTATACGATATCGTTGTGTTTGTTCGTAAACTAAATTTGTTCTGTTCTCTACTCATCATGATTAGTCACCCTACCAGTTTACTTGTAAGGTTAACTGTCCATAATTTGTACGACAGACTTTATTGGTTGATTGTTCTGACCGAGAAAAACTATGTCGTTATGACTCACTGTTTTTGCTTATTTGTTGATGTTTCTAAAAAACAAGACAAATTAGTCTGAGTAATCAGTAAGCATGTTTGTTGAATGGTTCATTGCAGCTTTTTTCATATTGTCCCTTTATTGTTTTATATTATTTCTGTATATAGTTATCCCAGGAAGGATAGTTGAGGGATATGTTAAACATGAAAAGACTGGGCAGCCAATTTTTTACCGTTTAAATGGACTTTCAGTGCTTTTTGTAACAGTTTTAACGTTCACAACTTTGTGTTATTATGGCGATATCAATTGTATGAGTTTTTTCTACAATTATCGATGGAAAATGGCTTTCTCTGCTGGCATTATTGGCTTTTTGTTTTCGCTTCTTATTGTTTTACCATTTCCATCTCCTACGAAGAAGAACATTCTTCTGGACATTTACTGTGGTCGATTAAAGAATCCACAAATTGGTTTAGTTGATACCAAAATGTATTTATACCTAGTTGGTGGTACTATTCTTGAATTAAATCTGTTAATGTTTGCGGGTCACTACTACGAAGTAAATGGCCATTTAACAAATAATCTAATTGTTTATGTGATTTTATTTACATTTTTTCTTTGTGAATATTTCTGGCATGAATACGTTCATTTGTATACATTTGATTTTGTAGCCGAAGCCGTTGGTTTTAAATTGACATGGGGATGTTTGGTCTTTTATCCATTTTTCTACCCGATTGGAATTTGGGCCATAGCAGAACAAAATATTCCCTGTCAAATTCGGTCAAATTTTGTTCTATTTAGTGTTGTTGCATTATTTGTCATTGGTTGGTGTTTATCACGTGGAGCAAACAATCAAAAGTATTTATTTAAAACAAAGCCAAAAGCAAACTATTTGTTCAACTTAATTCAACCAAAAACTATTAATAATAAATTATTATGTTCCGGCTTTTGGTCATTGTCAAGACATATTAATTATTTGGGTGATACACTCATGGCATGTTCTTTAGCATTATTATGTTTTATTGATTGTTCATCAAAAACATACTTACCATGGTTATATCCGATGTACTACGTCCTACTGTTTATTTTTCGAGAACGAGCAGATAATAAAATATGTCAAAAAAAATATGGATATGATTGGAAAGAATATTGTCAAAGAGTGCCATATAGAATTATACCGTTTATTTACTAATATGCAAAACTTTTGTCACTAGTCGAATCCGTCCAAATTTCTATACTGTATTTTGTAGCCGGTAGTTGAGTGTATTTGTTTAGTCTTTTTGACAAAATATAATTTAGTATGGACATTAGATTCTACGGAATCTTAACGTTTATCATTAATTTTTTCAGAAGAAACGAGAAATACATGTTTCTCAAAAAATTCTAAGTCTAATTTAACTAAAGACAATACTAAGTTTTTGGACTTAAGTTCAAGATATATCTCAGTTTCCTTTACAAGCATAAATGACGTTAGATTTAAACTAGACATCTCGCTTAAGCCATACTTAAAACTTGAGAAAGAGTTATGGTAAATCGAAAGAAATCTTAAGTTTGTCATCCATTTTTTAGAATTATACACCTTCAACTTTTTTCAGGCATAAACTACGATAAGAAAATTCTTATTTCTAAAATATTCCATAAAATTTTATAACTATCATTCCTTTCCTTTGCAGATCTAAGTTTTGCTGATCAACAACTATTTTTCCATTATCAGAAATATATTATCAAATGTTTTCATTTGGATGGTAATATTTTTTAAATTCAACTGAATTCATTGATTCAAGCGAACGTCAAAGTCTAATTTATCTCTTTGTATTTAAAATAAAGCAGATTCTTTTTATATGCGGAAAAATGTGATAAAGCTTTGCATTTTACAAGCTTCCAGTATACATTCATACCGTCCTCAGGAAAGTTTCTATTGCAAAATTCAAATTATAGAAGTTTATTTTGCATCAAAATACGATATAAATCTTTTATTTGTTATGAAAAAAGATAAATGTTTTTACTGGAAATCACATTGTATAAAATGGAATTAGTATTTGTCCTCTTATTGAGATTTATTTATCTTCAGTTCAGAACCATTTATGTTTTTAGAGAAGAAACAGGAATCAAAGAAATTAATATGCTTGTTTTATTTTCCTTTAAATCAAGTTATCTCATTTTTAGTTTCATTTCAGATAAGATTAAATTAAGCTTTAAACTATTACAGAATGACGCTAAATAGTATAGGTAAGTTAACTATACAAGTAATGAGCAATAATGTTTACTCTTGTTCAACAATGATTTGTTTGTCTGTTGTAGGAAATGGAACCATCGGTGGTGGTGGAGGGAATGCAAATATAACGGTGCAGTATATTCACCGAAGAAAAGAACAACTCAAAAAAGAAATTATGGTATGTGATTTTGTTTTGAAATCTTTTAAATTCATTAAATGTCAGTTTGAAAATTTATTAGGTATTTAAGCTAAACACATTTAATTATAATTACACTTGCCGTTTTTTCATTTTCTAACAAGTTTGTACTTCTGATCGTATTAAAAGTTTGTATATTAGTCATGATTTGTTTCTTTTTTTATTATAGGAACTTAAAGAAAAAATAGCACAATGTGAAGTAGAAATGACAATGATCAGTTCACATGGAAGCGATGAGTAAGAAAACAAGAGCATTAAACTTAAAAATATATTAGAATATAAATTGATGTACTTTAATTTTGGTTATATAAACGAGAAATAGTTTTTCATTGCTGTGTATCGTGTTACACGATGTTTCTTTTCATCCTGAAGGAAAGTTCTGAGTGAAAGTATGTATCATTTTGTTTCTTCTGTGGAAATGCATTCTCAATTCTTTAATTAACACGTTAAATATTATTGCTAAATGCACATTTATTGAGTTAAATGTAAAATTCGTTAGTGACTTTATTATATTCTTACAATATTGAATGAATTTTTTCTATTCAAACGAATTTAGAGGTAGTTTGCACTATAGTTGCTGTATAATAAAGACACTCAAAAATGTCATTTATTTTTCTACCGAATCACTACATTACATATCTTAAGATAGATAACCATCATCTATTGACTTTTTGTACCTTATATAATGATGACACACCAAAGACTTTGATCAGGAAATATATTCTGTATTTAATAGATATCTTGTTCTTTATTCATATTTAATAGTATAAAAATGCCAAAAACAAAAAAAAAGGTTTCGTACCTTGATCATTTTATATGACCCCCATCGGCAAGCATCATTTTTCTACGCCGTACATTCGGTTTGATCTATAGTTTTATCGATAAAAACTTCTCATGTGAAACAGCTATGATGCAGCGTCAACCCAAAAAGATTGAATAGTTCAAGTGATGATTAGACGAGTCAAGATGAGCAGAACATTGAGTAGAATTGTTAAGTTCATTTGAGGTAGTAGGTACAGAGGTCTGGTTGTCTGAAAATGAACTGTACACTTATGTCTAACATATGATCGAGACGATTGTTCACTTTCATCTCCGTAAGTTTTTGACATGCATTTAAAGTTGATAATCCAAAATAGCTAAAAGAATACTAGATTTCTGTGTCGAGTTCATTTTCACACAACCACAACTCTGTATTTACTACCACAAAGACCTAAGTGATTCTACTGAAATTTAACTCTTATATCATCTAATCGGCATTAGAACCAATTACCGTTCTACATTTTATTTTTGATGTGTATAAAGCAATACATCATTTTTTGACATTTGACAAAACTATGATTTTTAAAGGGAAGGCTATTAAGAAGCGGACAAGGATTTTTCTGTGCACGGTTTTTTTCCAGAATTTTGCTGTTTTTCATTATTAAATACGCTGGAAAAGTACATAGACGTTTACATTAAACGAGACATCTGTTCATAGATCATCTTATTTGTTTAGTAGAGCATCTGCATGTAAAACGAAAATATTTTCTATTCGCTGAAAAGTCGTGCAGAAATCTGTCTTCATTTTTATGTTATTATCTAGAAAATCGTGCTAAAAATGTCTCCGTGCACAAAAATGTCAAAAGGTTTTTTGATGCAGGGAAAAATAGCAAACCGTGCACAGTTCCGGAAAAAACCGTGTATAAAAAACATTTTTCTTTTAAAAAACAGTGGTTAAATAATTGTTTACATTAGTGTTAGTCATATAATACATCTTTATTAGACCACCATAAAGGTCGGTCAGAATTACTGAAACGATTTATATATAAACGGTTTATTAGCTCGTTTCAGTAAGTCTGCCCCACCAATTATTTAGAACCCTATTTTCTTTCTCATAATTATTGATGCATTAGTTAATTTTGGACGCATACACACATATACTTGCACATAGTTATTCATGCGCGATTTTTACCTGTCTAAACAAAAAAAACGAAAAAGGCATAATTCAGTTATCTCGTCACATATTATAGACCATTATTAAGTTAGTTTTAAGAAGTATATACTATTCAGTGCGTTAATCTTGGTAATGACGGGTTTAATAGGAGTATCCAAGATGGATGACTCTAAACTTGTTTAAAATTTTTTTGTTCTCTTATATTATCGATTTTTCTTCGTCTTTGTGTTCTCGAATTTCTCTCATCATTGTACAATTTGTATACGCATGTGCAATCACGTAATCTAGACCGAATTTTCACACATAATTTTTTACTTTTTGTATTCTGTGTATATATATATATATATAGTTAATATAGGGGATATATATATATATAGTCCCTACTATTTTTGTTACCACTGTGGATAGATAGATTATTATTGTAGTAACATAAAATTGTTCTGACAACTAATTTTCATTTTACAAAAACAAAAATCTTTTATTAATGTACAAATTTATTTGGAACTATGGCTATTACTATTAAAAATTGTTTTTATCGCCGAAAAAGTTTAAAACTAGAGACTACTAATTGTTCTAATAATAATTTACTCGTCGTCATTCGTAATTCCAAGTTATTATTCGTTAATATAATTGGTGATGTTTTTTGACGGTCGTTCAAACTCCATAACATTAACGAATGATGATACGTCATCGACAACGTCAAATAGGAGTTGTTTATCGATAAGTAGTTCTGAAATACCTAAACGACAAGCGCAACCAAGACGTAGTTTATTCGTTCAAGAACGTAGACCATCATCCATCGATAAAAGATCGACGGATAGTAATGATGATAATAATCATCCTAAAATGAAATTAAAGCCAATGAAATATATTAGACGTTTTTCGGTTTCATTTTCTCTTCGTCCTCAATTTCAAGCACATAGGTAAAACGATAATTTCTATTCTTAAATATATGATCTTATAAAATCATTTTTATCTATCTTTTACCACAAATATAACCATATTTTAATGTATTAATTAATAATTTGACTAAAGGCATTGAAAGTCGAAGACGAATAAAAAATGTCTTCCTGTACATTCGATGTACACTTTTTGAGTTCCTTTTCACTTTACTTCTATCTGATGTATAATGAGAAACAAGTCAGGGTGATCTAAACGTAGATGCACTTTTGTGCTCTGCACTATCATTATTCCAGTAGTACGCACTTTCTTTATTTTAGACGTAATCCAAATGTTAAACAATGGATACAAGGAAAGAAACATTTCAATGCAAATCCGAAAGAGGTAAAAATTAGTGCTATTTCTCTAATATATTTAATGAATAATCTAAAGATTTCTATTTATTTTTATAGGGTATTCAATGGCTTGTTGAAAATAGTCTGCTACAAAATACGCCGGAACATGTGGCAGCATTTTTATACAAAGAAAATGGTCTAAGTAAACGTGCCATTGGAGAATATCTCGGAGAAAAGTAAATACTCTTAATCTATTATTGATTGTTAAATAATTTTATGTCTGTTTTTTTTTGTGTTTTATAGAGATGACTTTCATATTGAAGTTTTGAAATATTTTGCTCATATGCACGATTTTCGTTCAATGTGTATTGTTGAAGCACTAAGGTATATGAATATTAGAAACGATGAAAAATGAAAAACACATTGATTATTCATTTAGACAGTATTTGTTTGTATTTCTACTGCCGGGTGAAGCACAGAAGATTGATCGTATGATGGAAGCATTTGCTCAACGTTTTTATGAATGTAATCCACATGCATATAGTAGTTCAGGTAGGCATATTGAGCCACAAACATTTTCTGTACTTACATCATTTTTATTGTGTTTTTCTTACAGAAGTATGCTATATTATATCATTCGCTACAATAATGTTAAATACATCATTACATAATAAAAATGCCAAACCTACTCGTGGAATATTTACGTTAGAAAAATTTCAAACAAGTCTTACAGAAGCAATCACCACAGCAAATGGTCAAATACCTGATCCAAGCACCATCAAAGTAAAACTAAAAATTTATTTTAATTTACAACATTATCTTTCTCATATGCCATTATTAATAGGCCATATATGATAACATTAAAAATAATGAACTGAAATTTCCTGAAGATGGTTTTAATTGTCCTGTATTTCCAAACAATGGAAATGTAATCAAAGAAGGATTTCTCTTCAAACAAGGTAAATAAATGACAATCGTTAAATGTATTTAAATACTGCAATGAATTTTTCTATGTATTCTAGGTGGTAGATATCGAAATTGGAAACGAAGATGGTTTGTTATTACAGAAGGATGTTTGTATTATTTTGAATCGACAACGGTAATTATTCTAATCGCGTTATTTTCTTAAATATGTATTATATCGTTTTTATTTTCAGGATCGTGAGCCACGTGGTATCATTCCGTTGGTGAATGTTGATGTTCGTGATTCAGATGATCGTACGAAACAATTTTGTTTTGAATTATTTCCATTAGCTGGTGATAAAGTTAAAGCATGCAAACCAGTTTCAGGAGATTTTGGAAAAACAACAGAAGGTAAAGCTGAAAATAGTTTGTTTTTGAATGAGCCACATGTTTTATTGAAGGAGATCTACATTATTTTAATGTTTATACTGTCATGATATATCTTTGTTTGTTTATTTATTTAAAGGACATCATACTGTTTATCGTATGACAGCGGCATCTGAAGAAGATCGAAAAGAATGGATTCGATGTTTACGATATGCAAGTCAAAATCAATTACCAAAACATCGTTATTCTTAAATTAATTTGTTTTTGTACATATCTACAGAAACAAAAAAATATGGTGCTATTATAGATTTTTGTCGTTATACGGATTGTTCTACGCGCATTCCGCATGTTTATTTTCAGCAATATTTCATAATCTTTTTTTTATTTGATGATCTCAGTTTTTTCTCTACTCCTATTTTGCTCTTTTATTCGCTTTTACAAATATGCATTGTCTGTAAATAATAAAAGGTGTGTATTTTGTTTGTACGGGATTGTCTCGTACAATTGTCTCAGGTCTTTTCCCTGTGTTTTTTTTTTGACGATTATGGGATATAAAAATATATTATGAAGTCGAAATCAGTATATACCAGTCGCCTATATTTTTCTTTGAAAGATGCGTGGGCATATTACAGATTCAAATGTGAAAAATCGAGAGAGAAAGTTTGTTTCGAGTGCAATATAATAGACAATCGTTTGTGTGTTTATTTGTCAAAGTTCCATAATTGTTTTTTTTTGTAACATATCCGCTTGCACCAGTTGGCTAGCTTTATTTGTATACAACTTGCGCCCGGTGCGTTTACTTCTGTGCTACCTTTTTTATCATTTGTGCGTTTGTACCATAAAAAGAAAAAATGTCCGCTCGTGTCTACTTCATGTTTTACCTTTTCATTCGTTGAACAGTGTCTTTTTCTTTTTGTGCGTATCAATATGGTTTTTAATAAAGTTTTTATGTCATAATTGACGAAAAAAATAATATTCACACACACACTCATTCTTTTTACCCTCTTTCAGATTTCTTAGAAAATTTCTTTTATGATTGAGAGACGATATACTATAATACAGTAATGCAGTTTGTCCATGATCAGCCGTATTCTTCAGATTCAAAGCTGCAGAAGTAAGAGTACGTTCTTTTGCTAATATTAACTGCAGAATCAGATTTAGTGGTTAAAACGGAGTATATCTTGAAGTTTCGTAGTAATTTGGATCAATTTTGACTGAGTTATAGAAGATCTTTTCACTCGAGTATATTCCTCATACCAATGAGAAAAAAGTTAAGTAGTGTTTTTGAAAAATTTTATTTCGTTACCGAGAAATTCAATTTTTTTGAAATTAGTGAAAAACGCAATGGAATTAGGCTCGTATTTTGCCGTTTCTTCTATTCAAAATTCGACTGTTCGACAGAAACAATGCCATTTTTGGAATCAACATTAAAAACCGCGTGTTTCGGAAATTTTCGGTTTTTCTCGATTTTCTCAAAAATTGAAAACTCAGGACTTTCACACTCAAAATCCAAAATTGCCAAAAAATTTCAAAACACACGTTTTTTCAACGCAGTTTTTAACGTTGATTCCGAAAATGGCATTGCTTTTGTCGAACAGTCGAATTTAGATAGAAGAAACGGCAAAGTACGAGCCTAATCTCATTGGTTTTCCACTAATTTCGAAAAAATTGAATGATTCTGAAACGACACAAAATTTTTCAAAAAGACTACTTAACTTTTTTCTCATTGATATGACGAAGATACTCGAATGAAAATTTATATCTTCTGGCTACAGAGGTCTGATGTGTTTGCGAGAGGTCCGGTAGCATTTTTAGGATTCTGCACTCATCGATCATTTTAAGTTCTACAAGTGTCAAATCAAATTTTTTATATTCAGTTTTGAATGAAGAGCCTGAATAAAATAGTTTGAGAACATGAAAGGAGAGAAAAAACCGAAAATCTGGCTTGTTCTTGAAAAATTAAGGCCTTTTTAACGAATTTCAAAATTTGAATATTTTAAAAATTTCTCTAGTAAAATATATTTTTTAAAAGCTAAAGAACAATATTTTTTCTAGGTAAGACGAGTTCAAAAATGTAATTATTTAGTAGATCTTATGAAGGCTCCTTTTCAGACTCCTCTCATCCGCAATGGTAAAAAAAGAATAACATATGCATTATCGCAAAATCGACTTTTTATACGCTGAACATAATCGGTCCAAATTTTTTTCTGAATAGCTTATTGAATGAATGTACGGTCAGCAAAGTATCTCTTTATGTAAATTACTTTTCGCGTAAATAGTGGCGCGTTTAAAATGGCGCCATTGTTCGCGCCAAAATGCGAAAAGTGATTTACATAAAGTGATACTTTGCTGCCCTTACATTCACTCAATAAGCTATTCAGAAAAAAAATTTGGACCGATTATGTTCAGCGTATAAAAAGTCGATTTTGCGATAATGCCTTGGATTCTGAGTTAATCGTATCCGCACATTATCTCGATTGTGCGTTTTCAAAATACAACTAAACCATATCACCGACAAAAGAATAAAGTTGGTTTTGAGTTGCTAAAAAGTATTTTTTCGTGTTCAGCACACTCGATAACTCAGAAAATTTTCTAGTTTTGGCAAAGGGCACTTCCAAAAGTTTAGGAAAAATTTTCAAACTAATATTATTTTTCCATGGAAAGTCTTCTGCACCATTTTGTTTCAAACTTTTTCCTAAAGTATCCCTTACCAAAAATAGAAAATCGTCTGAGTCATCGAGTGTGCTGAATACGAAAAAGCACTTTTCAGCAACTCAAAACCAACCTTATTATTTTTGTTCCGGTGATATGTGAGTGTTTTTGATCGATTTCAATATGAAGTTGTTTCAAAAATAGCTTCCAGGCTGGAAATGAAAATATCACTGGTAGCTCCGACACTAGTAGAATTGAAATATTTTCACTTAAAGAAGTGCTAGAGAGATCAGAGTTGTGTTAATATTTAAGTTAATGGCAGGCTACAGGTGTCTCCAGCCACATGTTCCATCGTATGTGATCTGTGATGAATTATCATTTGTGGATCTTATTGCCATTTTTGAAATATCTTTTGCCCAAGAGAATCAATACTTTTTGGATACTTTTGCATTATTATGTAGTCAAACAAGTTACTGTATTGGGAAAAGGGAGTATGGAAAAGAAATTTAGAATTCATAAGTGTAGATGTGATGGCTCTTATATAAGATATCAGGTAACAGAATAAAATGGTACATAAGTATGCCAGAGGCTTCCTAGGGAGTTTGGATTTTTCTTGTTATTCCTTGAAAAAGGGGCGGTCTTAGGAAGTGAACTCTATCAAAATTCTCGTTGATTTCAGTGGAGAGTGCTAACTAGGCTGTAGTTTTTGTTTCTAACGTCATCCGTTATTTTTTTAACATAGAATCAAACGTTGTGTATTATTCAGTGCATTGTACTTGTAGCCATTTTTTGTCCATTTGCATAAAAAAAGCTACTTTCTTCCATTAGAATCCAATAAACTTAATAATTTATCATGTAAGTTATTTTATAGAAATGAAAAAGTGAAAGAAAATCAAACACAAATAAAAATGGTACCACGAGTGAAATCCCCCCAAACAAAAAATGTATCTGAAAAGTCGAATTCAAACAACAAAAAACGAAAAAAAAATGAAAAAATGAAAAAATGAAAAAATGAAAAAAAAAATCGATATACACTGATATATGCATAAATAGGAAATGAACATTCGATTATATAACAATACAAAAATAATTGTAATTTAACGAACTAATTTTATCGTTCAACTCGATAACAGTCAACATAATGTGTTGCACTTTGTTTAATTTGATCGCGTGCATACCGTGCTTGATTTCTTAATTCATCAAATTTCTGAATCAATGGCATTGTTAAACGGCTATTTTCAAAATTTCTTAATGCATCTAGAAAAAGAAAAATTTTAATTAAAAAAAAAATCATTATCAGCGAAACGATGTATTCGTATTACCATTTAATTTTGTACTATATTTCATAATTTTATCTTGTAATGTTTTGATATTTGAATTTAATTCACGAACACGTATCGCTGTTGTTCTTGTTTCAGCTGGTAATTCTTGTTTATCACGAGTATAAGCTTCAAAATTTGTACTAAGTATATCTAAATCCTAAATATACAATATATACTATGGTATAATGTATATATATTGAAAAATCGACATCATACAAGATGTCAAACTTACTTGTGTAAATTCATCAAGATATTTTGGTAAAAATTCTTTCAAATTTCGTTCAGTTTCAATGGCAATAACTTCAATAGAATTTCGAATTGTCGAATTAAATGTTTGTTCAATCGATACTAATTGACTAATTCGATCTTTTGTTGAATTAAGATTTTTTTCAGCTTTTTGAAGAAGATCTTCAGTCTATAAATTATATAACATCAATTAATTTTGTACAAAATATTAAATTATCTAATATATTTCTCTTACCTGAGTAACTGTACTTTTTAATTCTACCATTTTTTGATTTGTTTCTGTTGCTATTTCATTTATATGAATACTTTGATTATTTAAATTATCAATTATATTATCAAGCGTTTTAATACCCAACGTTTGTGCAGTAAATGATCTAATTAAAACAAATAATTGTCAGAAAGAACATAATTTTTATCAAAAGTTATTTTTTTATTTGTTTTACCTAACATATGTGATTAAATCATTTTCTAAATTTTTTGCATTATCCAATTTATAGGTAGCATCGCGAATTTTTTCATTTTCATTATCAGTTTGTTGACTAATTCGTGTTGATTCAACTAATTTCACTATATCATTAGTTAAAGTTTCCAATGTTGGAGTTGTTAATGTTATTTTCATATTTAAAATTTTTTCAATTATTTCTTGAATATCTGATGGTTTTGGATCTTTTAATAAATCTTCTAATGTTTGTATTTGAATATTTGATTTATCTAATCGTATTTGTGTTAAATTTAAACTATCATTTAACGTTTTTAAACGTTTCCATTCATTGATAGTCTTTGTTAATGTTAAACTAATATCTTTTTCTGCCTCATAATATCGAGTATAAATTAAATTTGTTTCATTTTGTTTTTGTTCTATAGTTTGTTGAGTATCATTGATTTCAATTAATAAATCATTTAGAATATGGTGTACACTTGATGAACATTGTGTTGATAAACTATTGGTACATATTGATGAATCATTACAACCTTCACCACCACATGCATCACACACACCATTGTTGCCACGATTACCACATATTACTTCACTAACATTACCCTTAAAACAAAATAACATCATTTTTTAAAGTATAAATTTCTAAGTTATCAGATTATATATCTTTACTTTCTTCACATATCGTTCATTGATATCTGTATAAATTTGTGAGAAATTTGTCACTTGTTCTTGAAGTTTTTGATTTTGAAAATATGTTTTTTCATTTGTCAACGTTTGATTTAATCGTTGTAGATAATGTAAATTTTGTTCAATTTTAATTACCAATTGATTTAATTCATCTTTAATATGTTTCATTTGTAATTCAATATTTTTTGCACTAACACCAGCTGATTGTAAATCGGCATGTTTTAAACGATCATATTGTGTTTTATAGGAATTTGTTAATGTATATGTTTCTTTAACAACATTACTAATACGTGTAACATCTTCTTCAAAACGAAAACGTTTTGATTGATTTTGAAAATTTGGTATAAAGTCATCATTTAAAGATTTTGATAATTTAACGAGACGTTCATTTAATTGAAAATATTTTTGTTGATAGGGTTCAAGTTCATATTCACTATATTTTAATCCTAGTGCATTTTGAACAGAGTCCAATAATGTTTCAGTTTGTTGAAATAAATTGCCATTTGTTATTGATTCAATCTGATGAATTTCAACTGAATTTAAACGATCAACAAACACGTTTACTTGACCTAAACAACAATGATTCTTTATACATTCGCAACAACACATACTAGTTCAAATAGTAATAATTACCAGTTAAATTTCCAATAATATTGTCCCAATTACCAAAACATTGTCCGCAATTTGTACAATAAGGTACAAGTCCGTATTTTCCTCGTGCACATCGATCACAATATTTTCCTGTCACACCTATTTTACACAAACATTGTCCTGTAACAGCATCACATTGTGAATTAACTGAACCATCATTTGAACATTGACACGGTTGACAATCAATGTCAGGGTTAAGTGGATCTCCATAGGTGCCTGGAGGACACTGATCACATCGTAGACCACCGCGATTATATTTACATGGACATTGACCGGTAAATTTATCACATATCATACCCGTTGATCCATCAATATCACAGTTACACGATGAACAATAGCCTCTACCCAGACCCCAATAACCATCACGACATTGGGAACATCGACGGACAATATTATCACCCAAATTACTATCGATAACATTTTCTTTGCATATACAATCGCCTGTTTTACTGTTACAATTATTGTCAAGACCTCCAATTCCACAGTCACATGGTTGGCATTTATCTGGACCCAATGGATCACCATAATAACCTTGACGACATTGTTCACAGTGGCGACCACCAGTGTTGTACAAACATTTCAAACATGCACCAGTACGTCTATCACAACTATCAGGATCATCAACGTTTACTAAAGGATACAGTCAACTGATAATGGTAAAATCCGAAGATTTACTTCTGATTCTTACCGTTATTATTACATTCACATGATTTACATCGACCACCTTGTTCGGCAGGATTCCCATAATAAGCAATAGCGCATTCAGTACATTTTTGACCCGTGTACCCTGCTCTGCAGCGACATACAACTTGTTGTGTATATGGATCATGAACACAAGAGTCACCAAATTGTTGGGTTGATCCCGGGTCGCCCGGACAATAACAGGGTCGACATATTTGAGTTGAACCAAGTCGTGCATCTCCATAATACCCATCGGCACAACGTTCACAATGATCACCAGCTGTTGAATCTCGACAATCGATACACACACCATTTTTATCACATAATTCTGAATGACCATTACATTCACATCTTTGACAATTTGGAAAATTCCAGTAACCTGGTGAGCAGTCACCACAATCTCGTCCATGTGCATTCGGACGACAATAGCATGCACCCGTTGTCACATCACAAAGATTATTTAACGCGCCAGTATTATGACAATTACATTTTGTACAACCCTCCGGACTAAATCGATATGAACCGGGCATACACATGTTACATTTAAGACCGATCACATAGGGTTTACATTCACACTGACCACCAAGTGGATTACAGAGACTACTTACGGAACCAGTCGTATCACAATCACATGCTAAAAGAAGAAGAAAGAAGAATAAGTGAAGACCATGACATATCAACTATCAACACTTACGTAGTGTTCGACCGACAATCAATGCACTAATGCCACAAATTATTTTTCGACAAACTTCTGGCAATTCACCCGTGTTTGTTAGTGTTAATGTCAATTCTTTACATTGATGAGTTTCAAAATCACTGAGTAACAACGGCTGTTTAGCAAATTCATCCAATTTTTCAATACGTGGAATCAATACAATCTAAAAATATTTTTGTTTTTCATTGATGAAATAAAAGTGTGATTTATTTTACTTACTGAGTCAATGCTGACAACTGGATCACGTTCACTTTTTCCATGACCATATTGACGAAGCTGAAGTTGTATTTTATAATGTTCATTTTCATTCAAGCACAGTGGTTTCTCAAGTTCCGCAAATGATTTTTCTAGAATATTTGAGTTCTATCATGTGCATCAACAAATAATCAACTCGTTTTTTTTACAAATAAGTTTAATATACATTCTTACTTGCTGGTAATTTGACTGTAGCTACTTGTTCATAGTTTATTCCGCATAAATCACTTGTTGGCTGTGTACGATTTTGTCCAATAACTAGAATTCTTGCATCTTCCCATGTTTCGGTCTTTAAGAAAAAAAGGCAACAAAATAACTAAACTATTTTTGTTTTTTTTAAACATACTGCTGGTAAATATCGAACGATAAGATCATAATAACCCGTTCTCATTGAATGATAAACATCAAATTCAATTGTGCCACCTTCATATATACGAACAATACTTGTTCCAGTCCATGTCCGATATTCATTTGGATTATCATAAGAAAATATAACAGCTTTCTAGAGAACACAACATATTGCTTAAAATTGAAAAATCATCAATAATAAATTTACCTTTTCATCAATTTTAGCTAATTCAGCTTCATATGTAAAAAATTGTAATCCCGCACAATATGTTCCTGTTATAGGTGTATCACATTGTCTTCCATTCATTCCATCCCGACATGGACATTGACCAGTTTGAATATCACACTGTAAACTATACGATCCACCAGGATAACAATTACATGGCTTACAACCGTCAATTTCATCCATGTTTAAACCATAATGATTTTCTTGACATTGATCACATCTTCTACCAATTACATTTATTTTACATTGACATAAACCCGAGTTTGTATTACATTGTTTATCGATAATACCCAATGGATGACAATCACAAACTAGAAATTATCATCGTAAACGGTAACGAAGAACGAATCACTGATATAAAACTAACCTTGGCATCCTTGTGGATTATTGTAATCCAAATTATAATATCCCACTTTACATTTATCGCACCGCGTTCCTTCAACATTTTCTTTACATATACATTGACCAGCATGTAAACTATGACGTTGATCATCATATTGGACGCAACTACCTTTATTGCGTGTACCATACGCATCACAATTACAAGCTAGAATAAATGAATAACGTCTGATGCTAAAAGTGTGTTTAGGATATGAAATTCAAACGTACGTTTACAAACATGAGGATCTGTTATTGGTAATTGTGAATCTTTGTAAAATAAATCTTTACAATATTCACATCTTGATCCAATTGTATTATGTTCACATTCTTCACAAATGCCACCACTCGTATAATTTGTTTGTGCATAGCGTGTTGGATCAAATCGACATTGTTTAGCATGACCATGACATTCACATAGACGACACGGATTTGATTGGCCAGTACGTGCTGGTCGCCATGGACGATCATTGTATAAATCCAAACATTGTTCACAATTCATACCTTTGGTATTATGAGTACATTCACATTTGCCATGAACCTAAAACAGTCAAATAGAACACATTTGATATGATGAAGAAAAATTTTCTAATTTTTTTTTATACCTTTCCAGGCGATGTTATATTCGATTTCAACTCTTCATCAGTTGGTGCACATCGTTTAGCATGTCCATAACATGAACAACTACCTCGGACAACCATTTCATAAATAGCATAATAATATTTTGGTGTTGTTTCTTGTCGTGTATCCAAAAAATTATCACCCAATGTATGTAGTTTAGTAAAATTAATTCGTAAATTTGTTATTTTAATTAATTCTTGAACTGCATGAGAATAAGGATCACGTCTACCTAACATACCCGGTGATAAAACACGAAATATAACCTAAATTAACAAATATTATAAATTAACTAGATAAATAATCGAGTTTTATTTCAGAATAGTTAAGATGTTCAATACACGACTCACCTCTCCTCCTGTTGATGGTGTTTCATCTGAATATCTACTTTCACAATAGATTTGATCAATACTTTTGGGTAACTCTGTTGATATATATGGAAACATTGTTCGACATGTCGATGAAAAATAGGTATATATTCGCCATGTTTTACCATAATCTGAACTTTTTTCAATAATCATTCCTTTCGGACGAAATGTACGAAATTTCATAATTAAATGGGTAAAAACAAATTCTGCTTCTAAATTTAATTGTAGATAAACTTGTTCGACATCATTTTCTGCCTGCCACCATTTCAATCGAGAATCTTGACCGTATCTCGTAACAATATTTTCAATTGTATGACTTTTATTCGCCATTTTAATATCACAGACATCACACGAAATATTTTTCGTATTACCAATAATACAATAGCGTTCTGGTTGTTTTAATCCACATGTAGAATTAGCATATAAATTTTTTTCTCTACCAATTAATAAATCTCCCGTTTCTGGATAACATCCACCATAATCACAATCTGGTTGTTGTATACCGAGAGGACGACGAGTTGTAGGACGACGACGACGAATAGAACCGTTTAATGGTCGACTTGGTCTTCTATTAAACAGCGAAGTTGTATAAGTGAAATTATTCGCTGATGATGTTAGCGTACTTTCGATATTAGCTACAGCACTACGTGCAGTACTTGATGTTAATGTACGATTTGAATTTGAATCAATTTGAGTATACACTAAAACAACAATTAAAATATATTGTTACATAATATGTAGACTAGAGAACTAGTTTAAATTCAGTTATTTGATTTTGAAAAACTTAAATTAATATAAAGATGATTGCCATTCTCGATCAAATAATAATTCACTACTATAATCAATTAGATTTTACTTACCTTGAACAAGTAAAACATGAAGAATCGTTGCCCGTGCCAATAGACTTCTTATATTGTTCATCATGTTGTGGTGGTTTTTTTTTTCACTGTTAAATAATCGTTTTAGACACAATAATTGATTTATTTATTGTTAGTTTTATGTTAAGAGAAGTAAAATGAATAACGTAAAATCATGAATATTAGCGTTTAATTAAGATTATGTAATTTATCAATCGTTCACCTCTGATATGATCAGGTTCTATGAAAAATACATTGCACGTATCAAGAAAACAGATTTATAATGTAGACAATAGATTAAATGGAAACAATCTGGAACATTAAATTGAACTAGTAAGAATTATTTGACTAATAATTTAATCAATTAGTACAAAACTCTTGAACACTGTTTTTCTTCATTTACCTTACTCAAAATTGCGACGACTATTACAACTTTACATACATATCGATTTGAGTCATAGTTGCGTGTGCGTGTGTGTTTTTGTTCACACAACAGTTGGTTTGAGAGTAACGATGATGTTATCTCGTCGTATAGCGATGGTGTATATATGTTCATTGAGATATATATATATCCGTCGCAGGTCAAAAAGGAGAAGAAAAAAAATTGTTCTCTATACTGGTATATTCAACATTTTTTCTTTTCTTTGTATTTATTCTTTTGTCCGAACTTTTTACATGCACCAACGCAAAATATAAATGATGATAAAATAAGAATAAATGTAATTTTTCTTTCTTTTTGAACTTACATAAGAATTGAATATTACATCTAGTATATTGTAGAATATCTATCTGTATGGTCTACGATAGAAGAGATTCTGATTTTTATTTCTTCTTTGTTGTTTGAAATTTTTTTGTGAAGTTCAATGTTCTCTATTATTTGTGTGTTGTTTTTTTGTTGGATAAAACCAAACTCTATTTTTTTCGTTTTGTGCGAAAAATATTTTGGTTCAATAATATTTAATAACAAATGTGAAATCTGACATGGATACTTATTTAATTCTATAGAAAAAATATTGTTTTTGTTAAACAGCAAAAGTAAAATGTTGATAACGTAGAATTGCTTAAAAATTAAGAGTACCTCTTCCCCCCTCTTCTTTTGACCCTCTTGAAAACCAAGGAAGCCGATGTCTAATCAGGGTGAAATTTATACCAGAGATAGAACATTGAAAAAGAAAATCGATGTATTTTTGCCCAGAATTTTCTGACATGTTCTTCTATGGGTTTTTTAGGAAACTCCACTTTTCATCAGGTCACATTACGACCCCTCGAAAAAATGGTCCGATCGACGTGGAAATTTTATCACAGATACTTTAGACCCTATCGCATGTTTGATTTTTTTTCTTTTCGGAAAACATACTTTCCTTCTCGAGATATTCGAAAAATACTAAAAATCCTGTATAAAAAAAAACGTTTTTTATTTTAAAAACCTTCTCACGCCGAAAGTTGAAATCAAAAACGGTTGAAGAAAAAAACGAAGCTGAGATAGGATCCGAAGTATCTGTGGTAAAAATCTCAGCTCGATCGCACCAGTTTTTTGAGGAGTCGTAATGTGATTCGGTTGAAGAGATTATCGAAAAAAAGGTATAGTGAGAAAAAGACATTGTATACAGGGGTCTGTTTTTTCAGGACATTTGCGGTGATTCTTATATCTTTACGAAAACTCAACGGAAAATTCTGGAAGACGTCTCATTTTGAAGATCATACTTTCTTCTATTAAGCTAATAATTTATACGAAAAATTTTGAATATATAGGAAAGGAGAAAAATTTACGAAACTAAAAAATTGAGATTTTCTAGCCTTTGAAGGAAAAACTTAAAAGCTTCATAATTTTTTCAAGGAAGATCATAGAAAGCTGGGAGTGGTCTCATTTTATAGCCCAGACTTTCCTCCACATTAGACTATGTTCAGCTCAAAATGGAAAGGTTTTTTTCAAAAGAGAGGGATAGAGGAAAAGAGCGTATCGATAGAGAATTGAATTCTCTACAAAGCTTGCTGCTATTTGAATCTTTGATAACAGTTTTGTCGTTTGTGCACTATTCATAATATTGAAGAGTGCTGAGTTGCCTGACTGCGACAAGCTTTTGTCGTCTCCTTTTTTGAGACTTTTAGTCTATTATCTGCGGTTCAATAGTTAA
>CAJNOQ010001063.1:0-36548 GCA_905250885.1 Didymodactylos carnosus | reverse complement strand
CTGAGATAGGGTCTGACGTATCTGTGGTAAAAATTTGAGCTCGAGGGGTCGTAATGTGACCCGATGGAAACTGGAGTTTCCAGAAAGCCCATATAAGAATCTCAGAAAATTCTGGACAAAAATACATCAATTTTCTTTTTCGATGTTCTATCTCTGCTATAAATTGGAGGTCAATCGGACTTGTGCTCTGTTCTTGGCAACAAGATGAAAAACGGGGGGTACCCTTAAGAGAAATAATATTTTGCAGAAGAAGAAAGAAAGGGAAAAATCTGTTCTGGTTACAAAATGGAATAAATTTTCGTTTTCTATTATCAGTTGCACAATTCAATTTAATCTAAGCTAAACTATATGTTTTTCTCTAGCCTACGAAATGAATGCGAATAAATTTTATCTTTTAATCCAAGTGTTAATTTACTTTTCTGTAGAAGAAAAATATCGGTTATAAAGACTTTAATGCAAAATCGCTGAACTTAACCAGTTAAATAGAAATTGATCAGGGAGTGTCCATTTCTAGTTTTTATCCATTTGGAAGAGAAAATGTATTTCTCAAAAATAGGGCCTTTCTGGTTTTTGAGATAGACGGTAACAATATCACTGCTTAGCTTTATCAAAATAGAATTTTTATTTCTTCTTGAGTAGTCACTTTCACATCACTTTCAAAGGGACTTTTTTCCACTATTAACACTTTCCGACTTTCACTTTTGGTCATGGTAATTGTCGAGAAAAATATTTCACGTTGATATTAAGACAGACATACCTGAAAATATCTTTCAGAATAAGCAAATAAACTTTTCAAGACAGAGTTAAAGAAGTTTGTGATTTGTGATGTATATGGTCAGAATCAGAGCCTGAGATTTTTGTTTGAGAAAGGATTTGTCTAACTTGTAATTTAGTATCTCAGTGAGGTTTGAATCGACTTTCAACAAATTTGAGACTTTTGTAGCTGAAAGTCTTGGCTATTTAATAATCTAAAAATTATTCTGAAATTCCCATGGGAGACGGATTTCAGAGAGGTTTACTAAGGAGAGGGTCGTTTTGATTCCAATTAGGCTCTGTCCCTAGTGGGAACCGTACAGCGAAATGTGTGTCTAATTGGAACCGTCCCGTTCAAATAACACGGGTTTGCAACGTTTTAGTAAACCCTATTTTCCAGAGATTTTTCCGACCAATTGGTAATAATATAGTCCCTGAGAAATAATAAACTTAAGTTTTGTTTTGAAATTGTTCTCAATGAACAACGGAGCAATGAATAAATAAGGTAAGAGTATAAACAGATAGCAAAGTGATTTTACTGGCTTTCGAGTATATTTAATTATATTTTTGCTATAGGTGTTGAAGGTGTAAGACGATTTTGGTTTTACAAATTTATGGATCGGTGGAAGCATGAAATTAAAGCGGTCAACAGCTTAGCTTTAGAAAAAGTTATAGCTGATAAACTAACATTCATATAGTTCTAATTTGACTTTTGTTATTGTTCCAAATGTACACGATTAGTATGTTACTCTTGTAGTTATAATATTCCCACAATAGCTGTTGGATCTCGGGTATGTGATTATTGTTATATGAATTACGTTTCACAAGAAGTTGACAATTTAGGTCTGGTTTATTGAATGCGAATGATTTTAGTATCTTCTTTCTATGCAATGCTCAAATTATACTATGTTCATTGCTCATTGAGAACAATTTCAAAATAAAACTTAAGTTTATTATTTCTCAGGGACTACATTATTACCAATTGGTCGGAAAAATCTCGAAATTGGCTCATTGTGTACCGAACAGCTCGTGAATTAATTTCTGTGAAATATTTTTTACAATATCCTATAAAAAGTTGTGGAAAATAGGGTTTACTTCAACGTTGCAAACCCGTGTTATTTGAACGGGACGGTTCCAATTAGACACACATTTCGCTGTACGGTTCCCACTAGGGACAGAGCCTAACTGGAATCAAAACGACCCTCTCCTTAGTAAACCTCTCTGAAATCCGTCTCCCATGGGAATTTCAGAATAATTTTTAGATCATTAAATAGTAATTAACCTACTTAGGGAGCATTACAAAATTGCAGAAATAGGAACAAATATAATAATGTTCTTCTTATTTGTATGTATATATTAAATATGATTACGAATCCAATAATTAGTAATACGTTTATTAAATTTTGTCCTTATGCGACTACATTTTGTATTTAGTAATTCTTTACATTGATTAGGAACATGTCAAAATTAAAATTCTAATTTATTCTATTTTTTTAATTTCGATACCTATGATTCTATTGTGGATACATACATACATTGGTATACACTGTAATTCAGAATTATTTTCTTATTTGCCAGAAAATTGATAAGGAATTTCTGGAAAATTGTATTTTTATCAGTTCACTTGAAAGCCTAAAACGCCTAGCCGAGAAAAAAAATAAAGTTTCTTTCAGATTTAAAGTTCTTTTTTTTGGAAATGAACGGTCACTCGACAGATACCCACTCTATGATCTTTTATCGAAGTGCAAAACCAATCTGGTTATAACTGTGACAGGTTATAGTTACGCGAAAAACGAACTATCACACCTAGAGATACAAAGAATCTGACTCTATGACCTTTTATATATTTGCAATCGAAAATGTTTGAGCCAAATTAGATCCATGCTCAAAAGTGCTTGATGAAAAATTAAATCGATTTTTATTATTTTTGGGGATTTGCAGTGTGTATACTATAGCTGAATTGCTTGCATCTTTTACACTGTCTGTTCCATTCAAAGGCGCAACCAGAAAGTTTTATCCATGGAACCAGCTCCCATTAAAACAAAATCAAGGAATTGACTACGTTACAAAAATCTAGGAAAGTACCGACCCAAAGAAGCTTTTTTTGTTGATTTAAACCACTTTATTTAAAAATATAGCAAATGGCAAAGAACACAAAGTACTCACTTCAGTACTGTTACAGTATCAATTAAGTGGACAATAGAAGTATGCTACGTGGAGAAAGAGAGGGAAGTGACAATAAGAAGAGCCACTGAAGGCAAAGAACAACTGATAAGCTAAGAGAAAAAGTACATAAGGATCAAAAATAAGATAAAGTGATGAAGATCCGTAACGGACACATCCAAAATACTGCTGAGGTGTGTGTAATTAAATAAAAGAAAATAGTCAGGCATGTTTCATAAAGCGTTTAGTATTTATAATATAGGTTATCATCAATTTGTATATTTCTACTAAATCAACCTGTTGAATAGTATTATCTTTGAGCAGTAGTAAGGAGAATAACAATCGTAGCAAAAAAGTGGCTATTTTACGAAATAAAATATTCCGCTCATTTTGATAAGCTGAGCAATGTAGTGTTCAACGGTCTCAATCTCTCCACTCACAAAAAGGATCATCTGTTAGGCTTCGTTTGTGCAAATCATATTTTAATTGTGTAAGACCTATGCGACAATGATAATAGTTGATTTCACTCATGCGCTCTTCTGAAATGGGAAACTTTCGTTTCTGTGCTGTGATAATTTTTTTTAAATGATTTTATGTTTAAGGTCAACAAGGTTTCTAGTGGTAATTCAGAATGTTCATGAAACGTTCGGTAGTAAAAGGAATCATCAACTGCTTTCAAACGTCTCTTAGATAATCTTCGTCTATTTGAATATCGGCTACGAAAAGTATATTTTGTTTGTGGCCTTAATGGGTTAGGAATTAGTTCAGAAAGATAAGATGGTGACTGTTTAACTAAAATAGTTTGAAACTTTGTTAGTCTATCTATTCTGAATCAATTCTCAATCGGTTCCCAATCGATATCTAAAACATCCTTTATGTTACTTCCACAAATAGCACCAGTTACTGCAAGTGCAGCGTGGTACTGAGTAGCGGCAGCGCCAGGAATTTAGACTAGGATGGGGCTCGGGCCCCCTGAATTTTGACCAGGATGGGCTCAACCTCACTGAATTTTGTAATGTAGTCCAGAAAAAAATGTTCTGGGCGGGCTCAAAATATTTTAGGGTGGGCTGAGCCCATCTGTGGCGCCGCCACTAGTACTGAGCACTTTGAAGTCTCTTAATATTTATTTCCGATGTGTTTTCGTAGATGTTGTCAGCATAAGTGAAACATTATGAATAAATTGTAAATTATATTTACTCCTTGCCTAGTTAAAATTCTTCTAAATAGTTTTAGCAAACCAATAAGTTTCTTTATTTTTAACCATATACAGTTAATGCGTTCGCACCAGTCTAATTTATTTGTTATAATGAAACCTAAACGCTTGTGAACCTCAACACCGTTTAAAACGTCGGTACCAAGAGTTAATAGAGGCTTAGGTTTGGGTAAACTTTTTAGAGACAACAAATAGCTACACATTTATTAGCATTTAATGAGAGCTTCCCGTCTTTCGACCACTGGTTAATGGTGACGAGATCGCTATTAATCGTTGTTGCTACTAGTAATAAATGGATACCTCCAGTACAGGCAACTGGAATAATGCTCCCATTCTTCTGAAATGAACGAATTATATTCATAAAATTTCATCAGAGACCTTGAAACACAATACTAATCTGGAATGTTCAAAAAGTCAACTAATTTTTGATGATTTGAACATACACAGGGACAGTTATTGTGTTCTGCTTTGTTGACGTATTGTGTGTTTCGCATATCTATGTCCCTGGATTTTAGTAACAAACAAAAAAAACACTATACAGACCAGCTGTACAAATAGGAAAAGAAAAATGAAAGACTTTCTGTTCTATCTTGTTGACGTCGATGTTTGCGTGTCAGTAAATTTCTTTCCCATATCTCTGACACTGTTCAATGTGTTTGTTTGTGATTGAATGTGATTTAATAAAAACTGATATTGGAGTGGGTCAACTGCACGACCAATTACAGGAACAATAGGCGGATTTGCAATTGGATGAATTCCTGCATCAACGACACTGGCCGCTGATGGCATTAAACGTCGAAAATCATTTAAAGTTGTTGAGCAGTCTTGTAACATACGCTATAGAACAATTAAGACAAATAAATCATACAGTTACAATTATGTGCTTTATGTAACGAAAACGAATAAGTAAACTGTTTTAATTACCAGTGTCATTTCCAGAACATCTAGCGATACCAGTAATGCTTCATATTTCTTGCTGAGACTTTGTGCTGCTTGAGTGATTACATCAGGATTTTGCGCACTAAATTAACAAAATAGATACGACAAAACTCTCTTATAATTAAAAGAGACACTACTAGGGATGAATAAATACTACGACTGTTTCTCAAAGGTTGAAACTTTTCCATAATAAACACCCTAAACTGTAACAAACGTTTGTGTCAGACATAACCCGTTTTATCTGTTCTATCTAGAACTAGTGTTAAACTTAAACTAAAACAACCTCTCTTATAAACAAAAGAGACACTACTTACGATAAACGAGCTTCATCTGACTGAAGAATGGCTGAATAATCATGCAGAAATGTCTTGAAATGAAAAGAAAAGAATGTTGCACTAGTCCATAAGGTGAATACATTTTAAAACTTTCAACATACTTTTAATCTCTCATCAAATACAGTAAATGCTCTTTTACATTTGGCACCAAGATCATCTTCTGTTCGATTTTGCTGTTGAACTTGCTGCTGTTGTGCTAATACTTGTGGCGGCACCATTTGGTTCATTATCATTGAAGATGGATGGGTCATGTGGGGTGGTGGAGCATTTATCATATGCTGTGGAGTTAAAGCGCTATATGGCATTCCATTACTAGGAGGATTCGATATCAGCATTGTGGGCTACAAATGAGAACAACGGCTATGAAAAAGAGATCTTAACTCTTTTACGATCAGAGCAGTATTCTTCGATTCTATTCGAAGTTCTTACCGATGTATGAGTAGGTAGTGTTGAACCAACATTGTTGGAATATTGTTGCGGTGGAAAAGATGAGGTTGAGGGATGTTGTTGTGACTGTGTAACCATTTGATTACCGGGTGATGAAGACATATTTATTTGTCCACTCATAATCCTATCACGAGTCGTCGGTGCTTGTTGTTGGAGTGACGGGGATGGCACTTGTGGAGATACACTAACATAAGGAGGAGCATTTGGACTTTGCATCATTGAATGTCCCCCATGTAGCCCGTGCTGTTGCTGTTGAACAGATGGGGGCGCGTGAGATGATGGAACATTAGACATTTGTTGCTGTTGATTTGGCTGTGAATTCATTTGAGGCATTTGATAACTAGCAGTCATGGGTCCTCCAGCCATCATCTGCTGCGATGGATTTGGAAAACGATTCGTGTTTTGCATCTAGAGTAGAATCCCTAAATATCTCGAAAGCCTATCATTTTTATTTCCAAGCAAGTTTCTCCAGAGCGGTAGAGTTAAATATTTTGTTGAGCCTCACGAACCGATTCGGTGCAATCAATGTGAAACAATTCTTCAATCTGGAAATGTAGAAGAATTTCGGACTCCATTAACTCTCGAAAAGAGTTTGATAAGAAACATATGTCAGCGATTCTAAGTTTAATACGCGATATACAATTTCCCCCCCCCCTTTCCACCTCAGACTGTAGCGTCAGTAACGCAGAAACTAATGATTTCAAAAGTCAAGATATTCTTCCTAGAAAGTGCAACATGAAAATCTAGCCAGAATGAGAACGCAAAATTTGAACTTAACCGCATACATTTTTTTTAAAAGACCTGCAAGCTATTTTCATTTAAAGAGAAAAGGTTGTTTTGAACCATTTCTTCTGTTAAAGCAGAGAGATTTGAAGACTACCTAAACACATTTTGACTCATAATAAGTGGCTTACACAAGTGTGTCTTAGTTTATTGAAAAAAATGATTTATCGAAATAATTCTCTTCAGTTTCCTTCAAAATTCTCGAACTGCTGCAATCCTCACCCCAACGAGGAAGAACAATTAAACCAAAGTCAAACGTTCTAATGCGAGTAAATTTACAGCTGTCTATACATATGAGCAATAAGGCGTATGTATATAATAACTAATTCATTGGTAAATCTATTAGCCACAGATAACGGTGTCGTTAGAGAACGGATTTGACAAAACAATGGCGCATAAACACAGAAAAGAAGAAAACATTGTTGAATACAAAGCTTAATATCGACTGTAATGGCTGTCACTTTAAACTTTATGAAAAGATAAATAATTGAAAACGGCGCAAGTCATCATATGGCGCAGATTCACTCGTTCTACTTAATCTGCGTGAGAATCCATTCACCACCATCCAGTGACTAGCGAAAGGTAGCATATTAGACATCGGACTAGTTTATTCATGAACGATACTGTTACTGCAGTACTGTTGCTAATACACGATACAAATAATCACATAGTACGAGAAACTGCTTTACGAAACTTAACTCTTTAGTTCAAACTAATAATAGTAGTAGTAATCAAACAAGTACTACCATGTATTGTATTCATTCACAAGCATCGCATTTTACGATAGAATTATTAGTATTGTCAGAGGAACTATTCTTTAATTCTTTTCTGTCTTTAGTATCTCTAAATTTGTTGCACTTCGCTACTGTATTCGCTTGTAATGGTTTGAATGAATATGGTACACAGGTGTTCGCATAATGAAATGTCGTTGGAGAAAATCGATTATTATGACGTAATTTTTCTAAATTTACAATCGATGTCCATTGGTGTTCGGTCACTTGGTTCGTATCATTCGTCGCTGTTCGATGATATTGTTCACGTTTACCAACTGATGCTGTGAATGGTTTTGCTTCTGGATTCAATTTGGAATTTGCTACAATCTGATTTAATTGTTGAGGAGAAAGAAGTGAAAGATTTTGATTTTTTTCACCGTCACGAGTATTATTTT
The DNA here is from genome assembly GCA_905250885.1 of Didymodactylos carnosus. NCBI lineage: Eukaryota > Metazoa > Rotifera > Eurotatoria > Philodinida > Philodinidae > Didymodactylos > Didymodactylos carnosus. The sequence continues at coordinate 28,747 of CAJNOQ010001063.1, read as the reverse complement.
CATTTTGTTGTTGCTTTTCGATTCCACTAGCGCGACTATCACAGAGCCGTTTTGAACCGACGGAATATTGTGTTGAAAAAACATTTAATCGAATATTATCACCTTTACTAAACGATTCCGACTTATCTTGAACATTATCAGCGCTTGTCAACATGTCACTGTTATCATTATCTGATAGAAAAAGAGAGTTTTGCAGTAGAATTAATAACTCGTTAGTAACGCTCTCGACACATATATACCATTCGATCGCTGAGTTGTTCTGTGTGAATCGAATGATTGTCGATTTGTGAACATGTGTCGATGTATGTTTTCAATTTCTGTATTTTGAAATTTATCATAATTTTCTTCTGATGTTGTTAGCGGTTTAAATGAACGACTAATAGATGATATTTCCCTTGATCGATCAGTAACTATCATGTTCGTTGGTTGCCAAGAACTACTGTCATGAGCTGACTGTTGTTGTTTTCGCTTTGATATTGTCAACCACGGATTTGGTTTTAAACCTAATAATTTTGCTTTCTCAATTGTTGTACTCATTGCTGATGAAAGGATTTCATCATAGCTATTCAATTCATCAAGCATTTCTTTTAGCTCCAAAACTTCATAAATATCTAGTTTCTCATTCCGATGTTGACGGATAACATCTCCGTTATTTCGAAGTTGATGTTCGTTGCCTTTTATAATACTGTCTCCATCAATATGCATTGTTGATTGTGACATACAGTTTCTAATTATTGTCAATATGTCACATTTATATGAAACAAAATCGATTATTCAACTGATGTGTCTGTTTATTAATTTGCAATATTAGTTTTTGTGTAATATGACGTAAAAAGTCGTTCCATGAACATCTACATCTATGTGCATGAAACGAAAATCAGAAAAAAGTTGCTATGGAAAAACATCTAAAATTAATTGATTGCGATTGATTGGTATTTCCCATATATGGTGACTAATGAAAGTGGTTCGGCACTATGAGTTTAAGTGGGAGAGCATTCTATTTAAGCCTTATTCACACAAAAATTCCATATCCAGCTGGTTTAAATAGTTGAATGAGATCTCGTAAAGCTGTATTTGTATCACATTACTAAAAAGACAATAATACTTTTATTTTTGTTTCAAACGGAAAAAAATAAGTTAAGGATTCAATCCGTTTACCCATCCGCCATCTTGAATTTGTACGAAGCGCGAACGTTACTAATAGACTAAATCGGTAGTTTTAGGTACCGACAGGTGCTATACTAAAAAGAATATATGAACTATGTGAAAATCACTGAAACGTCTCAAAACTTTCGTAGCACTTACTGCTGTTTTCCTCGTACTTTAGGGTCTAACAGCTTTGACCATGTTATGATCAATTGAAGCAACACTTTTATTAACAGTTCAGAACACATTATTTATCCATTCAACAACAAAATAGATATTCAAAAAGATAGCAATAACAGCACATTTATTTACATGAAAGACAGTCAATATAAAACAAGTTCTCAGTCAGTTTATAGCTCTAAAACTTCGGCTGCTTGTTGACCGATTTTAAATAATTGTCGTCGATATTGTTCACATTTTTCTTCTAAAATGTCATAATCAACTTGTTTATTAGCATACTGATTGACTAATGATCGTGAATTGTTCAATTCTGTTGTTAAGTTTCTTATTTGATCTTCATATTTTCGTTCTGACTCATATTTTTCTATTAATTGTAATTTCAATTCTTTTATTTTATTACGTAACACTTGAAGTTCTGTTGAACTATCAAATTTAATCGTTGATTCACTAACAATTAAGACATCACCTTCTTCGTCAACACTTGCTAAATCATGGCCGGATAAATCATTTGTTTGAATTTGAGCTGATTTCTATAGATAAAAATACCGTACATTTTGAAGCAGTTATATATCACTTTTCAAAGAGTCACTAAAAGATAAGATTATGAGAGTAGCTAAAGACTTCCTCTATGATTAGTTACATTATGTCTTTAATCACGATTAAATATCAAAAAATGAGTGAAATTGTTTGTTTCTTAATTCTCGATAATGGATCATAAGCTTCGATCTTTTGTACGTCGTTTTTCGTGAAAAAGAGCTTATTTGTTGCTTTCAGAACATTGGGAAAACGCGTTTGAGAATATACACCTAAGCATCGTCCGAAACCATCAAATTTTAACTGTTTTTATAAGTCAGACAGTTGTCTATGTAAAAATCTGATCGATATAATAAATCCATACTCTTTCTGGTGCTTGATGGTGAAAAAATTTACCAGTTTCAACTTAAATCATAGAGAAAACGTGTATTTTTTAAGGTATAAAGGTTTCTCAAAATTAACTATTCAATATAGCAGGGTTTCAACTTTTCTCCAGATTTCGATCGACTTCAAACTTTACGCAAACCTTTTTCTATGTATATTACATCTATGTTCTATGTGAAAAATTGCATAAACATTCCTTGGCTTCACCGTAGGTATTTTAGAAACTGAGAGTTGGTTACGTAAAAGCTAGTTTTCTTCGGAAAATAAGCATTTGAATAAACAAATATCATATTCAAAATCAGTGCATGAAACTATATATAAAACAATAAGTTTTGAGTGAAAAAATCTTAATTAAAATTATCCACCCTTCCTTCCATTATGGCGATTTTTTGAAAACGTTTAGTCCTTGTTTATAATGTTTTGAGATAACTGGCGAATGATAACAATCCACAAAAAAAGGTTTATTCGCGCAAATGAAACTCTCTCATCATAAGTCATAAATTGTTCACTGTGCGTACATCTATCTGCCGAGTATAAATAAATAAATAGAAAAAAGATAAACGTATGTTTTTAACTAATGGTTACGATCCATTATCGGTAACTAATCTGATATGAAACAGCCAATTTTAATCATGATTAACGTCATCTTCTAGAGGTTCGATCAGAAATTAACCATGATTAAGACGTAGTGTAACTTTAATATAGTCCATTAGAAAATACAAACTGAAAAAATGCAATGTTTCCTTTATTTCATAACCAGAAAGAGTATCTACTTACCGTATTTTTTTCCATATTAAGTTGTCTGATTTTATATTAAAATAAACTAAATTGATTATATTACAATTAAGCAAAAATCTATAAAAAGAAAAAAAAACATAATGGAGATATGTTTTCATTCTAGTAGAAATTTTAACTCTACATAAAGAATGATGAAATAATTTTTACTTTCTTCTAAATACGTTATGGTAACTGAACCATATTGTCTCATTGGGAAAGCAAAGACTTTAATATCTGATTCTCTAAAAACATTCATTAGTGAATGGTCGCTGTATATACATATACATATATATCATTACAACAGAATAAGAAGTAAAATAAAGTGTTCATCATGCTCTTGTTCTTGATAAAAAATATTTTGTATACTCTTCAAGCCAATCTAAAATTATTATTAAGTCTGAGAAGAAGCTCACTTACTCATCGCATCATCAAAAGAATGAAATAGTTAAACCTCAAACAGAGAAATCTAAAAATAGACCATAGCAACATCGAGTTTGACAAATCCACGACAATAAAAATGTCATAGTGAAGAAAACTATTAATCTACTTCTTATACTAGGCCATTAAGACAGAGATAACACTATATTCGATCTGTTAAGGTTTATACATGATAAAAACGAAGCTGAATTAGAAAATAATTCCTCGAAATAGACAGGATGCTTATCATAATTTGTCTAGCACACATATCACTCTCTTGTACGGCTATTTAAATCTTTATACATTAAGTTTCTAATCTCTACAGATATATGAGAGAAGTTATTACATCGATTCACCATCAATAATCAAAAAAGTTTATTTCATTCTATTTCTCTATTTTATTTTATTTACAGAAAGCTATTTTGTAATATAAACAAAGAAGATATTCGTACAACAAAAAATTATCAGTTTTATTTTTAAAAACAATATTTGATACGCAAAAAATATGATAAATTAATTTAATACTATAACAAATAATAAATACTTGTCATTTTCATAAGATACACAAAAGATATCCACCCTTTTCTTGATTTTTTAAACTGCAAGGTATTTTCAAACGTTCAAAAAATTTTCGTTGTTAACCGTGGTATATCTACAATTCTCAAACCCTGAAGGAAGATAAAAATTATAAACACACAATATTGAATTTAAAATGTCCGATCTACTTTCTTCCACGCCTAAAAAATACACATTATACAATTTTACCTATATCTGACTTACATATTCAAAGATTGTGGTTAAAGACAATACGTTCAGCCATATTAATCATGCTTTTTTTCAGGTATTTTCCAGATAATTTTATGAGTTGTATGAAATTTCCAATAACTACGAGAGAGAGAGAGAGAAAGATGTTAATTAAAATTTGATTTGAAAACTACATTGTAAAAATGACATACAAAAGAAAAAAACGTTTTTTGGTCGATATTACTACTGTTTGTTTTTCGTTGAATGTCTTGTACAAATAGTTTTAATTCAATATTCTCTCCAATTTTTTAAAATAGTAGTTTCAATAGCATTTTGTAGTAGAAATCGCAAACTTCATCATACAAAGGAGAAACCAAATTCGTTTACATAGAAGACTTGCACATAACACATATCGACTGATCGTCTTATATGAGGCAACACGTGGTACAATGCCCAACACACGAGATATACAATAACGGTTCATAGTGACTTACCTGATGCTACACGTGTACCAACTAGTTTTATAAAGATCAGTTCAACTATAATATCTAAAAGAAAATAAGTTTTTCTTCATTTCGTAAAGAATTTTGTGTTCAGAGAAAAAATATGTAGTATTAATGAACATTAGAGGTGTTATCAGATTGTAGACGTAGTAAAATAAAAATAAAACAAATGTACACTATTTTTACAAGAAACAACTAATAATATATTAAGATAACTTTCTTTCTTCTATATATAATATTCAATTATTTTCTGAATAAATAGATTGACGTCAAGTAGAGAAAATACAAGGCAAGAAATAAATTTCTAGACTGACTGAGAAGAGAGTATGAAGTAAAAAAGAAGACGGTTCATATCGCTGAATTTATTTAGATAAAACTACAAAATATACTATTTCAACAGTTTAGTGCTAACGCGTAATATCATGTCACGGTTTCAAAAAATGTGAAAGAGTGAAATGTTCTAAAAATTGTAAAAGTCAAATAATATGTATTAAAAGTTAGATAAAAGACACATGTGGTTGTACTCTTTCTTCTAACCGCGACAAGTTAGCTTTAAAAAATACATGCTGGAGACTTGGAAATATAAAATAAATTTTATCTTTATATGATCTGATAATTGTTAAACCAATTTGGATTATATCAGTGAGATCTATTTTACGTATTATTAAGTGCTGTTTAAAAAAATGCGAGTTCCCTTTATCTGAAACGTCAAAAATTGCTTAAAATCAAACTTTAGTTTCTATTTTTCAAATTATTTTTATAAATAAAAACAAACACTGATTATTTTGATCTCTCTCGCTCTATATATATATATATATATTTTAGACGATTTTAGATATAAAATCTGCCGTCTATCTACTAGGTGTTACGATGCCAATAAAGATAGTATAAGTGGAAAAGTGTTCGTACGATGGAGACAAAAAACTTGTAATGTCATATTATAACATGTTTGTAGAGAAAAAAATTCTCTACAAAATGAGCTATCATACGTTCGAATATAATTTACAGCTGATGAGAGTGGTACACATAGGAGTGGTAGACACGGGACTTTTATCGGAACCCAAAAAATCCGTTCTAACTCTAGTCATTTCAAAAGCTAATATTTTTCTGAATCATACATCTCAACGGAAACATTTGTAGCTTTAGAAATGGCTGAGTTATGACGAATTTCTTTGGTCTCGATAAAAGTCCCGTGTCACACCATCCATATGTGCACACCATTTTATATAATAGAGAACAATATTTTTCTCCTTTCTGTCAGTGTGAATATTAGGTGAAAATTGTGCTTACGATTAATGAGTCAAGTCTCACAGAAAAAAATTCATTTTCTCTACTGAAAACTTATCAAAAGACAATTTCAGATAATTGAGTTAACCACTGAAAATAAATAGATTAATGAGTCATATTCAAGATGTCATCAGTGAGCGTAAAACATAAAATTACTAGTTAATTTTAAATAAACTATAACAGATATATGCCATTTTTCGAGCGATATCCAGTGATATATTTGAAGTTATCTTTTGATGAATTTCAGGTACTGAAACTTGACTAATCAATCATAAGTACAATTTTTACCCATTAGACATAATTATTTTCATAACTTTTTTTTCTGATCATGTAGTCCAGACTTCGCTCTTTTGAATGGTATATAAGCAAATATTTTATCTCTTCGATAACTTCGAGCTATCGAATGGTAAAAAGAAAATTTTTCTAGCTTATTTGTTCAGAAGATAATGACGTTACATGTTTTTTGTCTCTCGTATATACAGAGAGAGAGAGAGAAAAACGAAACAGCTATACGTTCAGATAAACGCGTTCAAATACTGAGATTATTTTGTCACTTAGAACTCTACTTTCGAATACGTACTGTTGATTATACGCAGTACAAAGCAAAAGTCATTCAAGAAAGCTATTTAGGCTAATTCTTATAAAAACATATTGTATTATGTCAAAGCTCTTGAAATAATATCTTTTGCAAATATCTATCTTTTCAATCTTATCTTTTGTCATTCTAGAAATATTCTAAAAATAACAAATAAATAATCAATAAAAAAATCACTGAATAATAGAAAAAATAATCCATCAAATCAAATATCATTTGAATGAAAAAACAATTCTAGTAATAGTGACAACGTAAGATAAAACAAGATGAGTCATGTAGTGAACTAATGATAGTAAAAACTGTTTTCCTCAAAGATGAGGCAATTTTGTTAATCTGTTGTCTCAGAACTTCAAGTAGAAAGAGTTCTATAGAAAGCAATCAGTCTATTGGCAGAGGCTCCGTCGTTATAATGCAGGGGCCTGTTTCTCAAAACAACTTAAGTGCAGCCTGTTTCTCGAAAAAACTTAAGTTTTACTTAAGTGAATAATTTCACTTAAGTAAACAGGAAATTATACTTAAGTTTTTTTGAGAAACAGGTCCCAGGTCAATGCTATCAAGACATCTGCCACACAAGTTATATTTGATCTTCGCATGTGATAAAATTATCGCTGTGTGACGTTCTATATCTTCCGGCATACATAATTTATTCTATTTAGTAGTCTTAATCAACAAAATTTTTTATAGGATTTGACTAACGCTCCGAGTTAAATAGCTGTCAGAAGTAGGCACCGATCCATATTTCACTTAACGGAGCGCGAATAAAAAATGGTCAGCTTCATAATCGTCATAGGCTATTACTAAAGCATGTCTTTTTTTGTTCTCTATATTTCGATTTATTTTTTAAAACCTCAATTGGAAAAATATCCAAATTATTTCTCTATAACAAACAACGACAATAAGTATTACAAAAAACACATACAGTATAAGAGTATATAGAAAAAACATACGTGGCATATATTACAATTAAATGTTTTGTTACGAAAACGACAAAGAGACAACAACAAATTAATAGAAAAATACACAAATGCACCTATTTATTTAATTATATAAAAAAATAGCCTAATTTTAGCAAAAAAATGTACTGTAAAAAGAATACTTTTTTTCATAAGATAAAAATTAATTTAATGTAGCTAACGGAAATGATTGTTGCCGTCTAGATATTGGTGGATGATCGCTTGAAGATGCCATCGGTTTTGTACCGTGTTTTTTAATCCAGCATGAATTACAATAGGATCTTAAACAACGAAAATTTCGACAAAAATTATCGGCAATATTTGGACAATAATAGCACAGTTCATTTTCACGAAGAAATGGATCAATTTCAAGCTAAACAGATAAAAGAGAGGATAATTGAATCATTGGTACAAAATTCTTTTCATTTCACCTACTAGTTTATGAAAACATTCACATTTAATGTCGATTGATCCAGCTGCCACTGCACGCATATATCCCAATGAATCACTAAATAATACTGTAGCAGTACCTAAAGTAAAATAAAAGAATTGACTTATAACATTTAATTCGAGAAGTATTTTCAATATGATCATACCAGTTGGATAGCCGTATTTATCTGTATTCAACTGTGCTAATGATACCCTGCCTAAAAGGATGAGAAAACAAAAAAGCAAAAATTCAAAAAGCTTTGAATGAGTACATGATAACACACCAAACACTTGTGACATAATTACAGCTAGACCATATGCTGATATTTTTCCATGTAATGTACTTATGAAAATTGTTCGTGACCAATCCTTCGTTCCACTACTACTAATGTCTAATTGTTGAACGACACAAATATTATCGTGTATATTCCATGGTACAACTTGAATCTATATTGAGTAAAAAGAAAGTACGAAAATTAATTTTTGTTTAGAATACATTAAGTGGTCACAAACCATTTTAAGTTTGGTTGATCTTTTATTATTTCCAAAAAATAATGATGATGTTGATGCTGTCGTTGTATGAATTTCAAGAAAATAATCAACTGAACTACGTTGACGGTGAGTACAGTGTTTCAATAGTTCTAATACAGATCGTGTATCACGATAAATCACGTGACAAAAGCCTTCAAAAATACAGAGAAAAATAACAATCAAACAAAACATTTTCATTGATATTTGGAAATTTTATTACCTGGAATTAATGAACCAGATGTATCATTTTTCGGCCATTTAAGTTGACATTTACCAAATCGTCGTAGTATTGACAATAGATCAGCTAAATTAAACAAAATTGCATATTACTAGTTGTGTCATTCCATTACAAACAACTGTTAGTCTACCTTCGGTTATTATATCTGACTGGATTCCACCTAAAAAGGCTTTTTGAGAAAATGCACTGGGCATTGTTTGTATTCTGGTTGGCAAAGTACCACGATATGTCGGTGTTCCATTAGAGCAACTAGTAATGTGAAACATCGATGATAGTCCTCCTATAAAGGTAAAGTATATGGAAATAGAAGTATGAACAAAGTAAGGCTATATACTAGGCACCATATGGTGTATTTTCATCCGGCATCAACTGTTCTTCATCATTTAAAGTCGATGATCTTGAAAAAGAAGATGCATTCGTTGTTGGATCGTCAATAACGGTGAATGTTTGTCTACTTGACGAACGTGACATTGTTGTTGTTTCCTCAGTAGATGACGGAGGCGTAAATGATGAATAATATGATCTATAACGATCAAACGAGGGCAAGTGTTCAAAAGAATCACTGATAGTTGATTGCGACTAAAAATAAAAATAGGTGTAAAAAATATGACGGCAAATGCTGTTAGATGCTGTTATACAAAGGTTTGAATAAGGAACAAAAAGCAGAGATGCACAAGCTGTCAAAGTAACCATAGAGTGTGTTAAAAAGACCAGTTCAGAATGTAATTTAGGCTTCTAATACTGGTATTGAATAAAAATGATCATTAGTGTTCCTATTCCTTATTATATTGTCAGTAATCGTATTATGGCGTAGCCAGCTAACTCTGCTATCGTAAAGGAATTCCATGACATTTTTGCTTCATTTTGTTGTGTCGATATATACCAAACCGAATCATACAGAGTCACGAGACGTCTTAAATTGAAGAGAACAGTTTTGTGAACGTTTTGAGACGTATCTGAACTCTAAAAAAATGTCTCTTTCTGAAGATCTTAATAAAACTTAGTACTACTTTTCGATTCTGAAGAATTTTAATTTTTGAACGCAATGTACGCAATGTTTTATTCAGAAAGAGACATTGTTTAGAGTGCAGATACGTCTCAAAATGTTCACAAGACTGTTCTCTTCAATTTAAGACGTCTCGCGACTCTCTGTATAATTCGGTTTGGTATATATTGACACAACAAAATGAAGAAAAAATGTCATGGAATTCCCTTGCAATAAAAGAGTTAGCCGGCCATGCCCGTTAAAAAACTCTTCAATCTCTTTGTGCTCAACGTCACAAAATTTTCATATGACTTTTTTTATATATTTCATAACCGAACGTAAACCATAATATAAATTATCTTGTGCTGAATTCGATTTCCAATACCAGTTTTCTATAAATGAAACTATTTTTTGTAAAAAGTACGCAGGAAATCGTTGTAAGTTACTAGTAAGCACCTTGTTAATGAGCTAGACGTTTAATGTGAGAACGAAAAGACGGTGCTTTACGAGAATAACGGTTCCACATTTTTTATATAAAATATCATATTTTGACAATCAAAGGTGATCTGCTTTTTATTGGTTCATGGTTAGACAAAAATATACATTGGTTTAATCATGATTAATAAAATGTGAAGAACTATTGGTCGTTTATTTTAACGGATGGTTCTTTTACTTCTCTTTCTGTTCATCAAGTAGAACCGTATGGAAAGAGAAAAAGAATAAAAAAGCAAATGTTAACTACTAATCGATAATTATCTCAGTTTTTATCATTGAGAAAGAAAGAGAGAACGGCAGCGTTCACAGTTGATAGAAGAAATGAGACATCATTTTATAAGACCCACCTGAGATAACGGCATTCTGACATTTTTTAATCTAGTAGTAGAAGGAAATACTGTTGATGGAAATTGTGATCTTGTCAACGGCGATAAAAATACATCAGACATCGATGATGAAGCTATGTTACCATTTGTATTTGGATCATTTATTAAATATGTACCAAATCTAGTTCTGTTACTCTTATCTCCATATGAACTAAGACTATTTGCGTTCGACACACTATAAAGAAAAACATCAAGTCAAACTAAGCGAGGATAAATTTTCAAAGACTCACCACCGTGTCATTCCACTTCTGGAAGAACCAAACAATGACAACTGAAATGAATCCGCAAGAAAATTTGATTGATCATTTGTATCACTAATATACTTTAACTTCATAGATGGACGTAAAGGTAAAACAGATGTTGTGGATGACATATCATTTAGGTCTAGAAGATACAACATTTAGATTTGCTCAATAACAAATGTAAACACAGTTTAAAAGATCTCTTACGAAATTCTTCATTATTTGGAAATAAATCTGAACTAGTTCGCTCATTAGTTTTACATATTGTTCCACTCTCATGAGAAATAATACAGTTATGATCATTTAGACTTTCGAGTGAGGTCAAATTTTGAGAAGAAGTTTGTCCAAAGTAATCAACCATGGTTATCTAGCAGGATATCTGAAAAGAAAAAGACATTAGTAAAAAATAGAAAGAGACGCCCACCTTATGATGGATCTGGTCGTATTGGCGCAAAAGCGATACACATTTTAGTATAGAAAATTCATCTTTCCACGTCGCACACTTAGGGTTCTGATATCTGATGAAAAAAGCAGTTTCCAATGTATTTTGTATGTTTCTTAGGATCGTTCATTATCAGCTATAAAATTCTTGAACGTGCTTAGAAACAGTGGTTCTTTCGATTAAATCTCACAATTAAATTTTTCACACTTCCGAGTTTTTCCTAGTCTTAATAACTCTCTTGCTAGGCTGTATTAAGTAACTGTACACATTGCCAGAGTGAATTACAGGGTCCATAGCCAAGATGAGTGCGACAGAACTTGCGTTCTCCTCTTTCTCGGATAAAACTCTGCAGCATTATGTATGAAATCTTTAGAAATGTACCTCTATCTAGATTAAAGTCGTTCTCTATCTCAGGCCGGTATTTTGCTCAAGCTACAGTTTGGTGCATAGAAATGTAATGAAATCATCTTCGGAGATTCTCGACTGCATGAATACTCCAATACGTGGTATTATTTCATCGTAAATCGAAGATGAATCCTTATCTGAAAAATTAAAAACTTACTCATCTTTCTATTAGCTCACTCTTTGCAAGAGGAGCATTAATCTTTCGAATACACAAGTTTTTAATTTACAAACTCTAAACAGAACTTTAACATTATACCTTTAAAGCTGAGTATGACTGTCAAACAACTCATTTCCCTCCAAAGGTGATTAAGTTAGAAGTAACTTAACACACCATCAGTACTTATCTCTGAGACAACAGTGTACATTTTCCGATTTGAGTAATGGTTTCTATAAACGATGGTATCACATTTGATTTGAACAAAATAGCCTCTTTATCTTCTCTAACTCGATAAATCTCAATTTCCTTAACGCGATAGACAACTGAGGACTGTCCTTCTTGATGCAACTGTTTTGGCTTTTATGCCGTTTAAAAATCGTTTTAAGGATACTAAATACTACTACTTTTGTTTATTTTACTTACTTGGCAAAAAACGAAAACACTAGTGAGTAAAATATGGCATCTAGGTGGAGAAAATAAAAAAAGTAACATTCACAAGATCAAAACAAAAATTCAATCAGAATATCCTACGAATATTCGTAAGTAAAAAACAAACTCCATATCTTAGATAACCTAATACAATTATGACTTGATTAGAAAAAAATTTCAATTAAAATAAAGAAAATTATAACGAACTTAATTAAAACTTCAAAATTTTTGAAGGTTTTGACTCTATGACAAATTGTTTATGTGGTTCAGTAAAGTTCCATTTAAGGTTGAGTTACTATGGGCTGCTGCAGACCATGAGTTTGTTGGTTTGTTAATGAAGTGGAAGCTCGAGATGGTTGATCTAATGAATTTTTACTCGTAGCACATTTACTATCACCATCACCGGTTTCTTTTTGATATGTAGCCAATTCTTCTTGATAACGCTGTTTCTCACTTAAAGCTAATTTTTCATACGGCTTTTTGATGTCATCTGATAAATTTGACCATCTTTCACCAATAACTTTCATTATTTCTGAACAATAAACCAAAAACGATCACTATTTAACGTAGTAAAAATTAACATCACTTGTCCCATAAGTTATCCTAGCCGGTCTGGTGGCGAAATGTGTGGTATGTATCATACCTGCTTTTTCTGCGACGAATAATTGCTAGCAGTTAATAAACTTTTTTATGAAATGAAGTAATTAACTGTGAGCAATTATTTCTCTCATATATAAACTTTTAGCTGTACCAGTTACATTTAAGCAGATGCATTCAGTGTCAAAGTAGGAATTCTAAATGTAGCAAACATTTTTCTCAGAAGGCTTGCTGCTAATAAGTTATACTGGTTTTGAATTTCTTCGTCGTTCATTAACATTCAAACCTAGCAGCGAATTTTTCGACAGACTGAAGGACTTTAAATTAGAGTGCATCTTATCGTATATCTCCTCTCTTGAAGGAAGTAATTGTTAATCAATCAAGCAACATGAAAAGTATTCTTCTCGCCTCAGATATCTTGTAGAAGCAGAAAAATATTTCAATCCTAAATAAAACACTATTGACTTAAGTTACGAGCAAATCTAATGATATTCAATGTAAAAAGAGGTATACATACCTGTTGTTGATAATTCTGGACGTTCAATTTTGATTTTCTGGCGTTCATCTCTCGAAAAGAGAAAATAAGCTGATAATGGCTTTTTTGGTGCATTTGGATCTTTTTTAATTTTTTCTTTTTTTGCTCCTCGCGGCATCTTGTATAGATAGTTCACCACTATAATATCTTATACGAATAGAAATATTATTCAGCTTAAATAAACGACGGGTATAATCTGAAATATTTTATTAAGGCAAATTCACGAGCCAAAATGCACACTAGACTATATGCAGTGTATGAAAATTTCTCATTAAGAGGACAACGAACGAATGCTTCTATGCTAGACTATGAAAATCACATGTGCGTGTGTATAGGCAATGCGCTAAGGATGGCGCATCTTTTTTTTTTCTAAGGGTATGCGTCCGATGTAGGCAAATGCTATAGTAGAAAGACGAAATCTTACGATCGGGAAAGTAAAAAAGGATGGAACATAAAAAAATGGGGCAGTTGAACCAATAAACATTCTACGCGAAAAATATTGCAGATATAAGGTGTTACAGGTTTGAGTGCATTAACGTGCTATTTACTCTCGTCAAAGCTGTTGCTCGACAACGAAGTCTTGTTTCCAAGACGGTAGAGTAGTAATACATTGAACAAAAAGCAAATAATATAAAAACAAATCTTTTTTTAGTGATGAAAAGAAAGCGAAGTTATAGGGCGTTCAAAAATGGATTTTTCTCTTCTTCAAACGTGTTAAGCATCGTTCATACAGCACATTGATCTTATTTTTCAGTCTTATTGATCTTCCATATCCATATCTTGTGATAGGCGATTTACTAAACTAGATCAAACAACTCGATTTAGTGTCCATCAATACTTATCAACCAATGAGATAGATCTCAAATTGTTCACACGCCGTTCATAGTGCATTCATATGCAAAAAATGTTAGGTACTTTCTATAAGGTAAGTTTGGAATAGTAAAAGTTTTCAAAACAAAACTAATAGAAAAAACTGAGCAAAAGAACACTGTCCTCCTTTCTGGGGCCGCCACTGATCATTTACTAAAAGAAAGAGACGTATATCATATTATTTTCTTATTATAAAAGAAAGACGTTTCCTTGAATAAATTGAATAAATGTATTAAAAACTTGAAAAATGCAACTCTTTTTAAATTGAGAGATCTCGCTTGGAACAGCTATATGCCTTCTAATTCTTTATTTGTGTTGCTGAAATAACAAAACAATATCGGTTTATTCGTTCAGTAGTTAGATGCAGTACAATATAGAAGAAAATTGCTAAAATTTATTTAGTTTTTATTCTACTTTCTATCGTTTTCCCGGCATAGCCCATAAACCTTGCAGACTATGTCCTGAGTCTAAAAACTTTTTTCGCCGATCTTCGTTGTTGTTACTGATAAATTTGATCCATTTTTTCGATTTTGATGAATAGTCAGTTAAATCATTCAAATCGTTGTCACTTAAATCATCTAGATCGATGTTGTAAGCCGATTGGGTTAAATCATGTCGTGAATTTGATGATGGTCGAGCGAATGCTACTTGGAAAATCTAAATAGATATCAAAATCAAGTTTGATTTTTGTGTCTATTTTTTCGTAAACGATCAAACGCATTTTTATAACGAACACGTGTTCTCTTTTATGGTCAAGAATATACTGTAATTGAGAAAGAAAAGAGTAGGTGTTTTTTTATCTAAATATATTAAACTGTGACTAAAATTTATTCAAGTTTTTTTTACATCTTGAGCATGCGTCTTTGAAATTACAACATAGCCTTACAATCGATCACTTACTTGCGTAAAAATTAAAAAAATGGCTAATATTTTTAAATAATCCATTTCTAAAGCTGGTAACAATAATGACAGACACAAACTGTATATATTTGTGGAAATATAATGAATAATTGTGTGTATGCAGATATTTATAACTGGATAAGAAACATAGCGTTTTCTTTGCTGGGCAATGTTTTCCTTTTTTCTCTCTGTTCAGCGGCAATTTTTTTCTTTGTTCTTCAGTTACGATGTTATAAAACTTATACGCATCAGAAAAAAAAGTTCAAAAATTAAATCGGAAACAATCAAAACTCAAACTTGTCATATTTCTCCTTTTTTTTTATAAAATCATAATTGTGAATTATGCCGTAAGTGCTTTTTTACTTTTGAATTGAAAATTATCGCCAGTAAGGTTTCAAAAAGTATTCTTACCCGCTGTATATACGTCATTCCAATCATTTGTCGGCCTTTGTAGGTAAATTATACGATATAAATGTTTCCTACTTCTTAAAGAAAAATAAAAAGTTGAGCATGTCTTGAAATGGTTCTTCATTAACAGTCTGTGGATTTGAAAGGTTTTATTTTTATCCAATATAGATGATGTGATAAACTTCGATGTAGGTTACAAGGATCAATCGGCAACGTGATTATAATATCTAGTATATCGTACATCTTAAATTTCTTCGATGACAAAAAAAGTGTTGAGATAGATGTAAACGAAGAGAGCAATAAAGAAATTTGTTATTTTAGCTCTTTTTCTCCAAAAAGAACTTTAAGAAACTATCCATATATTCTGTTATTCTAACGAAACCATTTTCCGCTGAAATTTGAGCGAACAACGGTATAATAGTGATACATTATAACGGCAGGATTCCATTAGATACAATTGTGCAATAAACTAACAGTGCCACCAATATTCCAACAGAAATATATTATTTAATTCGAATTGCGGTAGGATTAACACCAGATTCTAGTTGGTCAGTAAATGTGTACTGAATGAATCATTCTATTATATTCGATGACGTTTATTAATAAAAATCTATGCTCGAAGTTGGTAAAAATCAGCATGTTTTTAAAAGTGTTTCTCAAGCTTTGTTTGGTGGGATTCATCGTTGGTAGAATGGACAAATAAAAATTATGGCATTCGATGAAACTTGGAAAGATGATTTTTAATCCGCTAATTTAATATCGATTTGCTTTTATTATCATCTAAACAACCTAGGCGTTTTGCTTTTTTCTTGGTTTTACAAAATGTTGTATAACCTCTGAATTCTTTTTATATTCGTGAATTTGAAATTACTGCAACATTTGTGTAAAAATAATTAGATGTGAACTATGTACGGTTATCGACATCTGACACGTGAGCCATCCTTTCATCAAAAAGCGATACTATTGATCGTATTTTCGAGATCAGATAGACAGAGTTTGTAGGGTTAGCCATTATAATTTAGTAAGGGCATGTTGGCATTAGGACATTTTGTTCTATATTTTTTTCGAATATACGTGATAAGACAAGACTTGAGTTTTGCATATATTAAATGGAATTCTATCTCTCATGCGATAATTTAAGATGTAAAATTAAGGTCAATCGTTAAAACGTGGGTTTTAAATTTGAAAAATGTTAAAAGCCATGGTCAAATTAAATCCCCATACTCTAGTAGAGAACAATTTGTGTATGTATATGACATTTCTGATAATTGCCAAATATATTTTTGATTTCAATCAAACGCTTAAAATAGATGTTTGAATTTTCAATTCTTAATTTGTTTTATTAAGCCTAACATGGTGTTATTTCACGTATATACATTTAAAATAATCCGAATTGATATTATCACTTATATACATATTGATCAACCTTCTTATTTTACATTTTTATTTTCATAATAATAAGCACATACATACACCCACATAATGATAGCCAAAGCATCATGGATTCTGCTCATCCTCTTTGTCTCGCTTAGTTATGAAGCAGCAACAACAAAAAAAGCTGTCATCAAACAACAAAATACAAAGGTTTCACCACAAAAGTCAGCCTATGCCTATTTCGCATCATTGAAACCAAAACGTTCATGTTCCGGTCCCTCTTGTCCATTTTGGGAAAAACATGGACGCTCATTTGCTGCTGTACAATGTTATCAAAGAGAATATCAACAGTGTACCTGTTACCATCGAATGTGCTTTGGTAGTTGTATGTTTTCACGGGCCATGTGTAACGCGGAAATGGTGGATTGTCTAAAAGAAATTTGTCGAACATGTATGCCACCATCGGACATAGACATGTGCGCCGTTTATGATTCAGTAGCACAAGGGTAGGTTGACATTTATACTCGTCCGATTTACTACAATACACAAATTTTGCTTTTATTTTTTTAGTGTTGCCAATGCATTATCTATGTTTGCTTGCTATGCATGTTGTCCAATATCGACGATGAATGTAATCCAAAATTCCACTAATAACCGCCCAACAACTAATAATCAAGCACAAAATACCGCTAACAACCGACCACCAAATGCCAGTAATAACCAAGCACAAAATACCGCTAACAACCGACCACCAAATGCCAATAATAACCAAGCACAAAATACCGCTAACAACCGACCACCAAACACCAATAATAATCAAGCACAAAATACCGCTAACAACCGACCAACAAACACCAATACCAACCAAGCACAAAATACCGTTAACAACCGACCACCAAATGCTAATAATAATCAAGCACAAAATACCGCTAACAACCGACCACCAAACACCAATACCAACCAAGCACAAAATACCGTTAACAACCGACCACCAAATGCTAATAATAACCAAGCACAAAATACCGTTAACAACCGACCATCAAACACCAATACCAATCAAGCACAAAATACCGTTAACAACCGACCACCAAATGCTAATAATAATCAAGCACAAAATACCGCTAACAACCGACCATCAAACACCAATACCAACCAAGCACAAAATACCGTTAACAACCGACCATCAAACACCAATACCAATCAAGCACAAAATACCGTTAACAACCGACCACCAAATGCTAATAATAACCAAGCACAAAATACCGTTAACAACCGACCAACAAACACCAATACCAATCAAGCACAAAATACCGTTAACAATCGACCACCAAATGCGGTACAAAACGGTCTGTGACTTAGGAGCATTCTCCTTATACAATAGTTAGCCATTTCTTCTGTTGCTTAGTTGAGACTGTTGAGGACGTCAGAAACGACCATATTAACGGTCAGTAAAATGCTTTTTAATGGATCATCGATTTGACAATCGAGAAGAAGGAAAGTTTTTAATCTTCTTATCAGCGGATCGAAAAAGCTTACGAGCTTATTCGATCAAAATCGGTTGTAGATTCGTCTTCTCCATAGTCGATTATCGGGTGCGCGATAACGTTTCAATCGAGGTGCTTTAGAAAAAATTTTTGACATCTTTTTACCTTTGGTCTTATAGAGTAACTAATTGGAAAAAGTTTTGAGCAAGATCATGAGAATATATTTTTTCTGAAGACCCTGATCCAAACGTTACCGCACACTAGATAATCGATTTCGAAGAAAACGAATCTACGATCGGTTTTGATCGAATAAGCTCTTAAAATTTTTCGATTCAGTGGTACGTTCAAACAAATCAGCGGCGTTTATATAACAGTAACGATAGCAAAACAAAAGGGTGTATAAAACAGCCGGCGTTAAAAATGCCAGTTTTTCCGCTATTCCTGTAAAACGTCGTCAGAAATTACTGTTAGTAGCTTAGTAACGGCCATTTAACTGAAGCAGTTACTTAACATTTATTGATACACAGTTAAATGCCTGTTTTTTGGCCGTCCTTAACAGGCAGGGAACGGACAATAATGTCTATGGTAACTGGCCGTTCTTCAACAGTTATTTGCCTATTAAACATCTGTTTTTTTGGCATACATTTAACGTACATGGTATAGATTATTAAATGTCAGTTATACCCAGTAGTGGTGCGACCGGATAGAGTGTGCAACACGCCTGCTTTCAGAAATTTTGGTGGAAATTTACTTCACTTTTGTGAAAAAACCGAGTGAATTTATTCCAATTTTTGAAAGTACAGCTCCCTGCTCCAACCTCTTCACACCTTCAATAGTTATACCCAATGGAGGCGAACGCAGCAGAATCAATGAATTCATAACACAATAGTTTGTGCGACTATTATCTAATTAACTCTATAAAAGAATTGCATTAAAAGTAAATCTCTTCTAGACTAAAACTTAGACTGATAATCTTGACTGCGATCATTCTATGCTATGTAGTTTTTTTCCAAAATATGACACTATTTTTCTCTAGTTTGTTGATAACACGATATATTAGTAAAATATTTCTACCTATATAATAGCTAAGTTTAAAAGGAACTTTTCGGTCTTTGTTCATAAGCAAGCGTTTTTTAAGGAAATAACGGAGGGTTTAACGATTGGAAATAACGGTAAGGATTTTTCATTTTTCTACAAAGATTTTTTGTTAAATTAAAATCACAGCTGATTATATTTGAGTTTAAAACTAAATCATTTACTTTATTTTAAGCATATACTGTAATTGTTTCATTTTCATTTCCGTACTATAGGTCAAAATGGATTAACTAATAGTGGCGTCGGTTCCAGTAATAATATCAATCAAGGACCAACGCAACTTCGTAGTGCTGTTGTTAAGCCCAATCAAGTGAAAGCTAAAGCGACAACAACAAAAAAATCATCAATAAAAACTAAGACGACGACAAAACGTGTTGCACAAAAAAACAAACAAGTTAAAAACTAACTACTAATTGAATCATTAACTCTAAATATGGTACAAAATGTATGATTGACAATGCTTGTACTGTGAGATTTGACATTCAACAGATAGTTTCAAAGGTTTCTTTCCTTTTCTACTTTCAACCATGTCTCCTAATTTAGGAGCTGTTATTGATAAAATAAGAAATAAAAAGATAATAAGTGAACGATAATTACTATGCTCTGTTAGCCTTCAGTTATCTTATATATGTATCACACTGAAATTACGCTTACTGCCGGGAGAGAAAAATACTTTAACTTTGGACATACTTGTTCGTACGACATCGTAAGATTACAATAAAGTTTATCAACACTCGAATATGGTCAGATTGAAATAAAATAAAAAATTAAACTGTGTAGAGTTTTAAATGTATAAATTTCTAAAAATCAGGATATTCAGTTTTATAAATAAGTTCGCTGCTTTTTATCCAAATATGTTGAAAAAGTTGGAAAAAAAATTTTATTTAAAAAGTCTACAAAAATATTCGATTGTCAAATAGTTATTATTTAGAAAATTTTCTCAGCCGTTTAGTAATACGTTGAGTTAAAAACTGTGAAATACTAATGATATCAACTGTCGTCGAATCTAAAATCTAAACTCCACAAATATTTAAACCAGACAATATGTTCTAAAAATATTTAAGGTTATAAATACTTAGAAAAATTTGATCATGTATAGGAAAATAATGGATCGTTATAAAACACGGGTCCTCTGCTTATTTTGCTTATATTTTCTTCACCTTTATTCGGGCTTTTTTTTCAAAAAACATTCTCCGTTCAATTCTTCACAAATGCATGTTCAACATTTTGCAACTCATCATGTAGAAAAAAGATTAGAGTACAGATATTACTGCAAAGTTTCGAGCTCGACGTCTTTCTACCTAAGAAAATAACTCAAAAACAGTTTTTTTTAAAACGTTATCATTACTCAAATGAGATCAAAATGTATCAGATTTACTTTTGTGATCTAAAAGCTAATTTTACTTCTAGATATGGTATAAAACGGAGTAAAATTGGTGATGTAGAGTTAGAAAAGAGAGAGAAAGCAAGTTGCTTAATTTTTTCCATTTGGATATAGAACTTTCATATTACTTCAACATAGGCATGGACGAGTCCGAGTCCGAACTGGAAGATATTTTGGCGACTTGGACTCGGATTAGAGATTTTTTTGAAGGACTCGAACTCGAATGTGAGTTTTTGTATTTCTAGTCCGATCTATTCAATTTTTAACACAAATAAACAGAGAAAAATGAAAAGCAAAATAATAACACTTTCTCTTTCGCAAGAAATTGAAAATTTTGTTCGGGAGATGGACGTGCAAAGTAACCTTATTTTCCAAAAATCAAATATCTATCCAGGGCTCAGTTAATTAAAAAAGAGAAATAAACCACACTCATCAAAAAAGAATCAAACAGAATCGAAAAGATTACCTGACTCAAAATGGACTCGGGACTCGGACTCGGTCCTTAATGTTAAGGACTCGGATTCGGTACCTCCTTGGACTCGCCCATGCCTGTTCAAAACAAATTTAACTTTAAAATATTTACTTTTTGCCACGTTATGAAAAGTTGATTAAAAGACGCGAAACTACTGTCCAAAAACAAGATAAATTTTAGCAAAATCAAATAAATTTCGTAGCAGACAGTTGCAAGTTGCTTCAAAATAGTTATCATCAATTTTTCATAATTCAAAATTTGAAAGAGTCGAAAAACGAACAAACGGTTATTTTTTTAATTGGATAGTAATCAGCTTTGTAGTATTCGCTCTCTGCTCTTTTTTTCTACATGATGTGAAACAAAATGTTGAACAGGGTTTTGTGGAGAATTTAACGAAGAATCTTTCTGAAAAAAAGATGTAGAATTGTAGAAAAAATTTTTTTTCTGAAACCTGAGGAGAAAAACTATATAGATGAGAATGTCGTCTACACAAAACTGTACCGATCCATCTACTGTCGAAAATTTCTCATTAACTCCTTAATATTAAAAAAAACTTATTATAAAACTCAGTTTTGGTTAGAAAACTCTACTTTTCACAAGAAAGACACGACATGGGGAAAACTTATTATTCAGGGCTCAAGATATGTCAGTAAATATTAAAACTAATGTGAGTTTGTAGAGAATTGGATGCTGTTTCAGAAAATGTGTTTTACCAAAAGGATAAAATTCATTTAGTATATAAAAATTATTGATTAAGTCTAACCAATTCTTTCTCTAAAACAAATGAAAAATTTACGAATTTCTAATTGAAAAGTAACTTAGATCAAAAGATAATTTATCACATCCTATTCGAAAGAGTATTAAAAACACATTTGGTTTCTATAATTACATACTTTCAAACTTAGTCTGTTATACTGAAAAAATACTTTTGTTGAGAGAGATATATTTGACGAGAGAGGAAGTTGCAAGAGCTTTTTTGGTGATCTATCGTATTTAGATTTTTTTCTCACTCAAACTTAATTACAAAAATTTTGTTTTTATTCTTTGAAGTTCAAATTTTGCTTTTTCTAACGGAAAAATAATTAAACCGCCAGTACATCAGGAATATGCAAAAATTATGCTCAATATTTTTGCAAAGACTTTTGTATCGTATATTATAAGAAGAGTATGTCACTCTTTATGTAGTACGTCTGATTCCTACGATGCTCTTTTGTAAATTGCGTGTTCTGTATATATATTTTTTACAAATAATAAACGGGCTTTTCAAAAATAAGTATAAAAACATAAAAAGAAGCAAAAAATAAAATATATATATTAAAACCGCCGTGGTGTTGTTGTTGATTATTGCTTAAAACTGATCGTTATTATTGTTCATATCACACTGTTTTCGCCAATATAAAATAGTTGACTCGTCTAACAAATTTTTATTTATTATATCGATTCATTATAAAAGAGAAAATATATTATATTATTTATTAGTGTTTTATTCTGTTCGCAATATTTAACTTCTTAGCAATCGTCTAATTCCAATATAACCATAGACTAGCAATAGTCCAATAAGTAATGATTGACTAAGTATCATATGCATTCCAGCACTAGTACCAAATCCGGCATCCTCAATTGCAGTTTTCCATCTTTCTAGAATAAAGATTGAAGAAGTTTATACAAAAGAAAATTTGACAGACATTAAAGCAACATACTTGTATAAACTGCAAGTGCTATCATTGTAGCAAATAGACCCCATATAGCTGCTATTATTAAACAACATGCACATGCTGCTAGACCACCAATAGGACCTAATGCAACTGTTAATGGATTAACCATTTTTTATATTTATTTTCTACAAATATACAAGCAAAAAGAAAAATAATTCCATCATTAAATTAAACTAATAATATTTCTACCTTATTTTTATTGATAACAACAAAAAGAGGAAATTTGTTTTTAGGCACCGATTGCTACTACTGGTGTTATTATTACGTACACATACATGTACACGTATGTGTTTTCCTTCTGCGACTGATCGATAATAATAAGAAAAAAATCAGAGATGCGTGTTTTTTCAACGAATTGAAAAAGAAAGAAAAAACAACAGACAGGCAAGTCCTGATAATAGTCGTACGCAATCGATGGACAAAATTACCTGCCCAAAAAATGAAAAGAAGTATCATTCGCACCGCTACCTTCTATCAACTAACTATATTCATTGTGTAATTGAGAATATTGCTCTTTTTTGATATTTCTACATATACATCCGTATCGTTGACTCCTCAGTACAGAAAAATTTTCTTCCGATCAATAAGAAAAATGAGAATATCGCTGGTAATCATCATTGAAGGTAAACAATTTCTGTGTGCATGCTATTTAAAAACATGCGCATGTTCATTCATGCATAGTATTGCAAAGTACATCGCCCTACGTTTTCATAATAACGAAGACATACATTCAACTTCCAGTTTTCATTAATTTTTTTATAAAAAAGAAAGAATGCATAGTAGACTCAACTGTTCTATCAAGAGTTTCTATTACTCAATTTTTTCATATGGAAGAACTAGATATTTATCATATGAATACCTTGCTGCAGGGAGAAAGAGAGAGACTGTATAAACTTTGTGTTTTTTAGATCGGAACAGAAATGCATACATGGTATATAGGTGTAGAGATTTTTGATAAATAATGTCTATAGAAACGTACTTTTCATGTTTTTGAATTTTAACATAACAGGAAAAATACTGAAATGTTTATTTTGTGTCTCTCCTTTGCGTAGCATACACTCTAGGGTTTAATCTCTTGTTTGTTAGTTTTTATTTCAAGAGATGACTAGGATAATTATTCTGAATAATGTTTAGAATCGTTTTTCAAAAACTTCTGGATTATTAGTAATAAAAAAATTAATTCTAGTTAGTTTAATAAAGGTTAACAATGTTCAAGGTCAAAATAGAGTGATGTGTAATGTCTCATAGTATATCTACAGTCTAGTGACTATCGATAATGAAATAAAACTTAATTTTTTTTGCCGGTTTCTTTTGTACGTCATCTTTTATTAAGAAAAATTAAAACGAAACATATCCGAAAAAAAAACTACAAATTTTCTTTATATCATATTTATTTGTTGCGTCAAAAATTCTTTTTTTTTTATATATTTGTTATAAATAAGCGTCGTAATCACACATGTTGTTTTTGTATCATGATAATAAAAGTATTTTTGTAGTTATTTTTTCAAGAAAAAAAACTTTAAAAATATCATTGTGTTGCAGAAAATAGAAGCGACAAAAAATATATTATTTATATAAACAGATATAACAAGAGACAAATTGAAAGAAAATATCGCACATCGCGTTTTCCAAATTTCAAAAATGGCATTTCTGTTTAAATTGATCATTGAGAAGTCGTCGTCGTTGTTACTGGAAGTGTTGTATGAGAATAAAAAGTCTTTTCTATGTGCTACGCATATGTCGTCCAAATAATAATGATATTATCAATACCGTACATAAGAGAATTTGATGTACGAATAATCCTTCAGCATCATTACCAAAAGTTGCCTTTCTATAATTTTTAAAATCTCTGTACCATCGACCTTAAGAAAAATATTTCGTCAAATTATTCACTATTAGATAATTGTACAAACACTTTACTTACTTATAAATACAGCTAATGGAATGGCTGTAATAAATAATCCCCATGTGCCGATAGTATTTAAGCAGCATAAACATCCTGTTAAACCACCAATTGGTCCGAGAATAGCTGCTAATAAACCGGCTCCTCCTGGTCCTCTACCAGCTGGTACAACAGGAGGGACGAAACGTGGTCGATAACTGTATCCAGGACGAACATAGCTTGATCGATAGATACCCCGTCGAGGCACCGATGGAACATAACCTAAATTTAGAGAGAGAGAGAGAGAGAAAGAGTTGGATGACTACTACAGATGACATTCTTTCACAAACCTGGTCTAGGAGGTGCGTAACCTTTTGTTTGGTACATATTAATATTAATTTAAAACCGGCACAGGTCTAAGAACACAAAATTCTACTAGATAGTCTATGAATGGAAGAATGATAAACAGTTATCGAAGTCTATCGTGATTTTTCCCCTTTGTAGACGTGTATGGTTTATATTTCTCATGAGTAAGTAGAATCATTATCCAAAAATGGAAAACTGATACAACAACAATAATAACAACATTTTCAGGATAACTCAATTTAGAATGGTGTTCATAATATTTCAAAATAAAAATAAAGCGAAGAAAAGGCGAAAAAAAATGTTGATGTACCTTGAGGTGTTCGTTCTTAGATGATTTTTATGTATAAAACGTAAGAAAAACTAAAGCAACAGCCCACTACGGGGGAATACATGTAAAGAAAACCTTTCTCTGTTATGTTTGCACCTGCACAATAGAAAAAGAAAAAAAAACCGTATAGAATCGTCCAAGGCAGAAAAAATTTAGAAGGAAAAAACTCTGTGAAGGAGACTGTATTGACGATTGATGGAAAACTTTGGTGATGGGCGAAATAGTGGCTTATATGTGTGTAGCCACGCGTCTGCTCAGTTTTTAAGAAGAAAAAGAGGTTTGTGTATCGTCATACGCCGACGAGTTTTTTTCTGATCGGCTAAAAGGAAGACATAAAATGGATGAATAGATTCTCAATTATGACATATAACGATATGATTACATGCGCATCATATAATATTAAAATTTTTTTGATAACCATGTCTTCGATAGAAGGAGAAAAGAGAATGATACAAAGGCGAATCTGTAGATACCTAACAAAACAAGGTTGTTTGATCATGACAAACAAACGTTAATTTTTTCTCAATTTATTTAGTAAGTACATTTATCTCACTTGTAAACAATTTTCTTTTTTTAAATAATTACTTTCTCTCTTTTCCTCTACTATGCTCGACTGACTTTTATTATTATTATTATTATTAATATTTTAAATACAACACTGTAGATAAAACGAGATTGAATTCAAATAATGTCTTGATTAGAAAGAGGAACTGACCGGCACAAAGTTCAATTGATATCGAAATGACTCAAGTTTACACATTCCTCAAAATACTTAAATTCAATATATATAAAATTCAGCATGGATTTTATAATTGATCAGCTAAACTTTCTTTTTAAAGATAGAAATCTTAATTAAACGTTTCATTCTTAAGCGTCTACCCATACCGATAAATACAGAAAAAAAATGTCTTATATGTTCTAAAATAAGAGAGAATTACACGATTTATCGACGATGCTGCCACTGTCTGAAAGCTGGAAAATTCTTAATTTCAGGATCAATTTGTTTTATATTTAATACTGCATCTGAATTCGTATGTCGAAAATGTAATTTGAAGTACACTAAAAATATACCATCGAAAACTAGATAAGCTATTTTTCGACAAGTTTGTTAGTAATAACAATAACATATTCTCTCGACAATATTGACGCCGTATTTTTAGCGAGCGACATCTCTAGGTGATTTGTTTCCTAGACTGAAAGTCTAAGGTCAGATAAAAGAATTGTATGTGTCTGCCCATATCACCTCACCATCAACCAGTATCAGAAGCAGCTACGAACTAGAAACAGAACAGTGAAAAACTTCCGAAACTTTAAGGAAAAAGTCAATCAAATATTTTACGTTCTGATCAGTGGTTCTGAAAAATATTAAACACATTTAGTCGTTTTGTAGCGCTTAGAAAACTTTATCTTTTAGCTATAATGAAAACTTTTCACATAAAATATCTGTCAAATCTATCGAGGGGAGGTAATGCACTCCAACTTCAATAGGACAGATTTTCAATAGATATTCTTTTATGGCAATCATGGAGCAGATCTTTATTTGTCACTGTCGAGCTTCTGAAAATGGATCTTCAAAGATCGAGCTAAAGATCCTTATATACTTTCTATTTGTACATTTAAATACAACCAGATTGTAGTACACGACGAACTGCTTATAGAACAGTCCGCCTAACTCGATCGAAAACGTCACTCCGTAATGTTTTGTGCTATTTTTTTCTTTGTATTCTTTGAACGAAAAGACGCTCAGAGCTCGCGATTATCTCATTTTGCGAGGAAAAGTGTGCTTAACGATATGGCACATCACAGAAATTAGGATTCTTTAGTAATTCTTGAGTATGGACATACTGTGAAAATATTCAACACTACTCTTAAGAAATACAATCAGGAAAATGCAGAAACTTTTTGTGGAGAAACAAGGATTTCTTCACGAAAAAACATGAAGTTCTTGTGGAGAAAGGTCGCTTTCTTCAGGAAAAATCATGAAGTTCTTGAGGAGAAACATGGATTTCTTCAAAAAAGACCTGAAGTTCTTGTGGAGAAATATCGATTTCTCTGGGAAAAAAGATGAAGTTCTTGTCGGAAAATATCGGTCTCTTCAGGAAGAAAGCTGAAGTTTTTGCGCATAAACATCGGTGCAAAATTTCTGCACAAGAACTTCATGCTTTTTCCTGAAGAAACGGATATTTCTTCACAACAACTTAAGCCCCCCCACCCTAAAAAGTTGATTTTCGTCAAATTTGTCGATTTTTTGATTTATAGTGTGTCAGATAGAGCAAAGTGTGGGCTATCGAATGCACTATAGTTTATTCATTTTATGATGAGTTTTGAAGATGTTACATAATTTTTTCTAGAACCTCATATTCTAAAAAATAACATTTTCTCGAAAAAATGTGAAGACAAAAAACCATATTATCTTCAATATTTTCTATGCTTGATGTGAACTGATTTTGTACTGAATCCGTTGATTCTTCGCTGATGTCTGACGATTATGAATAACCACGCTTCCTGTTTAGATTTTCCGACCGAATTTGTTTGATAATAGATCTTCTACTTTTCTGTTTGTAACAAATACTTCTTTTATCCATTAAAACGTTTATTTTTGCGACAAAAAATATGAGTTATTATACGTATTGCCGTTCAATACAAGAAGTGATGAGAGATGTATATCGCGTTTATTTTATACGTGAGTAAAAATAAACAAAGACAGTATCTCAACTAGATGAACAAGAGAAAGGTGAGAACAAGAACGAACGAATCTAACTAGAGAACAACAACAACAACAGGAGTGATAACACATATATATGTGAAGAAGGATTATAGGTGCAGTCCTTATTGATTTCACGGTGATCACGACATAACCATATGAAATAAACAAAAGTTTTCGCCATAAGCCTTTGAATGCATCCACTCAATTCCTTCTAATCGATGATCTATGTGAAATTACTCAAACCTTCTTTTTACACCATTTTACCGTAGAAAAAGTCTTGAATTACACTTCCAAAACTTCTTTTGCGTTTTTCTCATAATATGGTTTTTTGTCTTCACATTTTTTCGAGAAAATGTTATTTTTTAGAATAT
>CAJNOQ010001062.1:0-36565 GCA_905250885.1 Didymodactylos carnosus | reverse complement strand
CGTTCTTATGTTAAAGTGCATTCATTTTATGAAAGATCTCAAACGCATTTTTTGTTGTTTTTCTGTAAATTTTGCTAATTTTGACGGACTCGAACCTTTCATAAAATGAATGCACTTTAACATAAGAACGCAATGGAGAAATCGAAGACGTCCAGAAAAGTTTGCTCTATTCGACTGATCTGTGTGCAAAAAGTTTCTGATTGAAGTGAAAGACTTGGCTTCCAACAGATTTCATATCAGCAAATTTTAATGAAACTTGCGTACACATGGTTTCTGATTCAAAACTCTTCCAGTTATTGAGATTAGTTTTCGAATTTCTTCTGAATACTACGATTCAGCCAAAAACGTTAAAGTCAAATCGTTTCTGCACGGGACTGTAAATAAGAAGTACAAAGCGAACATTTAGCAAGATGGACTGTTTGTCAATGAATGATAAAATCTAATATTTTGTATCGAATGGTTAGTAACTTATCTTAAGTTTTTTATCAGCATTAAATTAGCCAATCTCGATGAAAACTGAATGAAATGTTGTAAAACATTGAATCCAAGTATAGATAAAAAGAAGTTAGATCACTTTCAACTCCGTTGCGAATTTATTTATTAGATAAATTCGAGATCTCGTTTTATAATCTATGACAACTAATTTTACCACAAATGTCGATACTCACCATTGTACTTCTATCATTAACACTCATATTTCGTATCTTTATTATGAAATAATGATAAAACTTCACTAAAGATATGATGTTTGCATTATTATATTCATTCGATTTATGTGAGAATAACGACAGAAATAAACAAAATCACCGGTGTATCATAGGAAGAAAAAAAAATAGAATGATCTGAAAAAGAAAAGAAAAAAGGGAAAATAAACAAGGTGTCAAAGGTAAAAATATTTTATTTTTTACAAAAATGGAAAAACGAAACAATAGTAGTCGATCGACCTGTCATATAAATAAAGTGAGTCATAAATATAAAAACTTCTTCATGACCATAATTTCTCCAAAGTGACGCCTGCAGCAATAATGTTCTTGAATGAATAAAAGAATGTAAAAAGAACACCAGGTAAAAAGTACAACATAGGTGATGATAAATCGAGGTTTTAGAACTAAAAACACAAAGTTTACATTCTCTAGTCCATCCAACTTTTGAAAATTAAATGTTCAAGGTTATTTTTAAAATAAAAATCAAGAAATTGTTCAATGAAAAAAATATTTTTTTTTTCTTTAAAAAAATTCAACTGCAAATATATCACTGAACTTAACTTACAGCTTTCATCACATAAAAATTTTTGTTCAAATGAATTGATTTATTTTGTCAAAGCAGAGAATATGAGCATCATTCTCGCAAGTGTGTCCAGCTTTTCAGGAATAATTTATTCTAAAACTTTTAATGTCATTATCTAATAATAACAACACACTTGTCTACAATTATTTATCCTCAAAATAAAGAACAATGAAGTTTATTAAAAGTGGTGTGTGAATAACATTATTTTAAAAAAAAACAAACACGTAAATATCTAGTATAAAAATAGGAGAGCATGTTGGAAGATATATAAAACATTATGTACAATAAACAAGAAAATTTTAAAATTATTAAACAGAAAATGGTACATGCACAATACAATGAGGTTCTACCATTAAAAGATATCACTTTTAACATACGTGTTTATAAAAACCGAACAAAAAAAATATGCTATGCAATTTCCTAATTTCAACATTCATTATGTCATTAAAATATGGATTAAGATTTGTTTTTTTTGGTAAAAGGTGATAAATCTGACTGGATATAATATTGGTTAGAAGTTCTATCTCTCTACTTTCCATTAAATTCATTCTATTCATTTTTCAAAATATCTAATAATGTTGTTGACGTTATCAAAGCAATGTTTTCAGTAAAATTTGTAGACTCAATTGGAAACTGTATTCCTGCCATTTTCCTTCGTTTTGATATCCGTTTTGTGAGAATAATTATGAATATTAGTAGACCGAGAACAGCCATGACACATACAATCATCCATATTTTAATATTTTTTAGCCAATATTTTCGTTTCACCTCGTTTGTTGTCTTCTGATAAATAAATGCCTAAAGAACAATAAAAAATAATAATTATTAGTAAAAATAAAATATTAAATAAGTTTATTGAAAACTAAACTAAACTACGATATATACACTATTTCCTTCTCAAAACAGAAGATTATCTGGTTTTCTATTATCAATACGAAACCCAGTACTTTTATTTAGAATTACTAAATTTATGCATATGTCTGAGTTGAGATTGAAATCTAGACAAATTCTGAATATATCTAGGTGAGAATAGAATTCTAATTTCAACTGTCTAAGATTGGAATTCGAACATCAATTAGTTGTGACACGAATGGTTTTAAACTGAGCCAGAGTTTAAATTAGAATTCCAAGTAGAACTGCATAAGATCAGAATTCTAATATGAACTGACAAACTGGGCTAGATGAGTTTAGAATCTAAATTCATTCTATAGAAAAGGGAAACAAACTAATTTTTCAATATTAATATATCGAGATAAACTATTTTTTTCGAGAAAATCAACTCTAGCGCATTTTTTAATATTAAATACGATTCTGATATTGTTTTTTTTAAATTATAACAGTAAAACAGATGCTCACTTTCTGTTATAAGGCAAAGTTGTTGATGTTAATATGGTTTATTCAACAAAACATAAACAAACAGTGAAGATTTATATGAAAAAATTTCTTTTACCCAAAGTTTAAATTTTGTATCAAGTGATTTATACTCATCGGATTTGAAAATCTGCAATATCTGATCATGCATTATATATTTTATTATGTATTGTGCACGTTTATTTGGATAAAAAGTAGAGATGTAAGACTCAGATTATGTCATAAGACAAGTCTATTGTACAATTTCTACATCACAACAAGAAAATCCTTTTTCTCGAGGTGTCAGATTGTTTTTCTTGTTTCCCTTTTCTATAGAATGAATTTAAATTCTAAACTCATCTAGTCCAGTTTGTCAGTTCATATTGGAATTCTGATCTTATGCAGTTCTACTTGAAATTCTAATTTAAACTCTGGCTCAGTTTAGAACCATTCGTGTCACAACTAGTTGATGTTCGAATTCCAATCTTAGACAGTTGAAATTAGAATTCTATTCTCGCCTAGGCATATTCAGAATTTATCTAGATTCTAATCTCAATTCCGACATATGTATACATGTACATTATCGCAAGGCTCTTGTTCAAATGAGAAGTGTTCAGAAGCACAAGTTCTCTAATTTTTCCTTTTCTTTAAAGATATTAACTACCAAAACTGATATTTATTTAAATACTAGCATTGACATGCGTTTCCATCGGAAAGATATAGTATTAAGATTACAGTAGTGAGAAAAATTATAAGACCACATGCAATATGAAACTTCATGACTTTACAGAATATATGAGATTCATGTTTCTGTATGGAATATACATAGAAAAATGTGCTCTTTAAAAATTTGTAGTCAAAATTTTACTTAAAAAAGTATAAAGAACTACGTATAACTGATGTATTTTAAGTCACCTAATCGTAGAGTTTTGATGGTTTTTTTAGGTAGAACTTCCTGGTATCACGTTTAAAACAGGTCAAAAAGTTGAAATCTTGTTTTCTAACTTGTAGCCATATCTAGCACGTTTTATTCCTTTTTTTTTTTTAAATTTTTAAAAACCATCAAAGTTCTACAAGTATGGCTCTTATAATAGATTAGTTATACTCACCTTTTCATACTCTTTTCTATGGTGTCATTGAAAGTTATTTAAATCAGCTTCGAAAAACATGTTAGTTTAATTAAAATCTATTTGAACTATTTATTTCGAGCTTTCGATGAATGCTTTCACTATCGTCAGGAAACAATATGACAACAAAAATGAAAATTAGGACTATTATATATTTCCGAAAATGTTTTTTTCACTCGTATTCGACCTGTATCGAAAAATTTTCACCTTTTCGGTTTCCAGCTGGAGATGTCAAGTTATCATTACGTTCTCAAGTAACTCTTTTAAAACTTCATTTATTTTATCTAAAATCTTGAATTTTTTCACTAAACTTTTGTGATTTTCCGCTAAAACCTACCGGAAGTTAAAAAAAACGTAATCTGTACCCGTAACTGTTCTACTCGTACCCGATAACTTCGTTCCGTACCCAACCTTCGGGTCGGATTGCACATCTCCACTCCACAGTAGCAGTAAAACGGACTGAAATTAGAAACTGCGGAGAGAGAGAGAGACAACTTGGACAGAGAATGAAAATATGAACAAACGCAGACGTAATCCAAACAGATATATGTTCTTAGAACAATGTCTGCGCTCGAAAAACGTAATAATAACGTTTAAACAGGGAGAATTGGTCCAAGATTGTTGTCGCCTGCAAACCTCGCTTGTTCGCAGTCGAATGATAATGATGACATTCAATCAATTAAAACAAAATTAGAACGATTAAACAATCAGGACAAAATTATGAACTATTAAAAACAAAAATTGTACATAATATTTCTTTATATATATTACAGGCAGCCCGAAGAACATCTGTTATACCGAGGTTGGAATTTCTATATTGAAAATAAAAAATCAATAATTTCATTGATTTTAAAACGAATATTGAATTGAATGCATTTCGATTAGAAAAAGTTTGTCATCATAATATGTCGTGATATACATGATTATTCATTTCAGGCAATGAATATAGCCGAACAAAAATCAATTAGAAATATTAGCGATGAAGAATTTGATGCTATTATATGATTAAAAGGTAATCAAAATATAGTCATAAGTCGGGCAGATAAAGGAAATACTATTGTGATAATAGACAAAATGATTACATTAAGAAAGTTGAACAGATTTTGAAATTAAAATAATTTAGAGCAACATCTTCATGTCTATTAAAACGAAAAGAAACAGATGAATAAGTATTTACGGAAATTTTACGAAATACATCAGATAATTTACATACATTTATTTTATCAATTTCGTTCAAGCTGCTCATCACAAGCTAGTATGTATGGACAATCAAAAATACACAAAGTCAGTTACCCCATTCGGCCAATCATATCATCTGTTGGATCACCAATCACTCATTTCAGTTTGTGAAACGAATTCAAAACATTATAAATAGTAAAAATCAGATAATGGTTAGCTTCGATATGGATTCATGATATACCAATGTGTGTGTAAACGAACCGATTGAATTAGTATTAGACATCATATATAACTCGAATCATACTCCCTATTTAACCGTAAACAAATGAAACAATTAACCTTTGCAGTATGTAATACTTCATTTAGATTCTTGATGATAACTATGTACAATGTGATGATGTATCAATGGATTCACCCCTTGGACCTATAATGACCGATATGTTTATGTCTAATATTGAATTAAAATTAAATCAATTTTTAACAAATAAGTCATCATTACGATTTGAGGTATGTTGATGATGTGTTTGTCATATTTACCAAGAAACAAAAGATTGACAACTGTTTACAACGTATTAATAATTGGCATTCTAACATTATATTTACAATCGAACAAGAAAACAACGATCAAATTGCATTTTTTGATATATTGGTAATACGAAACAATAATAACGATAAATATGAAACAACAATCTACTATAAACTAACAAATATAAATTTATATTTATTATATGAGAGTAATCAATGTCGGAAATATAAACTTGATCTGATTAGGTCTCTCATTATTCGTATTTTATTGATCTGTTCATCAACAATGTATTCTGATATCGAATTAAAACAGTAACATTAAAATTAAACGAATATCCCGATAATTTAACGAGGTCGAGGAATCAGAGAAGGTCAAGTGATAATAAAAAGAATATTGAATCAACAACAACCACAAACAATAAATTCAAATTCACATCCATAACAACAAAAGAAAAACATTTTTGTTTTATCATATCACAGATATGAGCCAACATTATTAACCGAATGCATTAAAAAGATTTTTAAACGATTCTTACTGTTTATACAGATCGATATTGTATTTCGTAAACCATCAACATTAAAATGTTTATTTCTACCATTACAATTGATATATCGAATATCATGTAAAGATTATGATAAACATTATTATGATGAAACCAGAAGAGAAAAATCTATTCGTATGGATGAACATCAAGCAGATATTCGTAATTGGAAACAAAAGTCATTAGTTGCTCAACATGTCAATCAAGATAACTACACATTTGGTTTCAACAATGTTAAATATTAAGAAGGATCATTAAAGAAAGTCTATTCACACTTCAGAGTTACGGAAAATCATTGAATAAAGCCAAACACAAATTAAGAGTATTAATTGAACGTTATTGTTACATATGTTCTTATTACAGGACATGGTTTTCGACTGGAGACATTGTTCTAAGAACATATATCTGTTTGGATTACGTTTTCTCTCTTTACTTTCAACTCTCTGTTCAAGTTGTCTCTCTCTCTCTCCCTCTCTACAATTTCTAATTCCAATCCGTTTTACTATTTATTACTGTGGAGGTATGTAACAGTACTAATTTTCATTTTTGTTGTCATATTGTTTCCCGACGATGGTGAAAGCGTTCACCGAAACCGCCAAATAAACAGTACAAGTAGATTTTAATTAATCTCACATGTTTTTTTGTAGCAGTATTATACTCTTTATTCTATCATTTATTTAAAACTGCTCTTCCTTTTAATTATTTAAACCTCTTCACATCCATTTTGGAATGAGATGGATACGATAGTCTTAGAAAAACAACTTTTTTCTCGAAAATGAAGTAAATTGATAAAATTTTTGTCTGCAAATATGCAAGGAGCATATTTTTTCTATATAGATTCTACCCTTGAACAAAATACTAAACACTTAAGAATTATTAATATTCTCTAAGTTCATGAAATTTCACATTACACGCGGTCCTATCATTTTTTCATACTAATGACTGTTTTTATTATTAAAAATAATTGAGAGAAAAAAAAGCAAATCCTACAAGTCATACTGAAACAATTACATACCGTTGCTTCTAACTGATCAGCTTCAACCATTAAATCTTGTAAATTAATTCCACTTTCAATAGCTTTTGTTGTATTTTCAACCATAACCGACTGTGTTTCGTCTACGTCACGTCCAAGTACAGAGAGTGCATCTTGTCCACGGCCAGCATCATATTCATCCTTCAAAATGCAAACAACTATAGAACAATATAATCATACATCATCTACTAAAAAACGGAGGAAAAATATCTTACAAGTAAACTTTGCATTAATGATTCCATCTCTGGTTGCAATGTCCACGTTGAAGCATATTGGGTTTCAGAAAATGGTGGTAATTTTTCTTTGATCTAAATTACAGTATCAAATGTTTAGAATAAATATTTAGTCTAGCGAAGAAAAACAAAATTTTTCCAAACCTGTTCTAGTAATGTATACGCTCTCAATTTATCAACATTTGAATCTGTCGTACAAACGATTGAATAACCATCTTGATTCAGAACATGATGTGTCACTCTAAATAATAAATAGATAAGAGTATAGAAATGAAATGAAATTACAACGACAACACGTACTTATCATCATCGTAATCCACTCTCGCTTTATTTATATTTATTTTCGGTAATAGTAGTAACACTCGTTGTTCATATGATTTATTTCCAACGGATACCAACGGTTCACCGACTTTACCGACAACACAATAGTGAAAACTCATCTGTCTTTGTCTTATAGTTTGAAAACAGCAAATCTACAAAAAAAAAAAAGGTAAAAGAATATTAATCAAAACATAATCTGTTCAAGAACTGATGAACAACAGCACTATTTATAGAAGAACTTCAATTCCGACTCGATAGAGATGCATTCATTCACACACGGATTAAAATAATTTAAATAATCACAAGTACTTCATTTTTTAATTTGACACTGTGATACTGTGCTAATTATAAAGTTCATCCATTCAAGATTACTAAGCATTCATGCAAATGAAATCTCGGAAAAAAAACTTCAATGAAATAATTTCATACCTGTTTTGTAGAATTATAGTAAAATACAGGATACTTTTGTCTGTCCTAGTTCTCATACGAGTACTTTCTCGTTTCTTATGGAAAGTACTATTTTTTCTTTCTGACAGTGCACTGAAAACGTTGTTCCAGATGTTATATCAACATATAAATGTTTATTTATGTTTTGATGAATACTTAAAAATATCAACAATAACAATCTTTTAGTTAATATATCTCTGATATATATATATAGATTCACTTTTTATCAAATGATTACATGCATAAATAAAATGGACAATTATGCGGAAAGAAAGAGTTAACTGTAATACATGGTTTTTCTTTTTATTATCACAATAGTATTAAAAACTATCACGGCAGAAACATGCAACTAATAACGATAATGGTCCGGTTTAAATGGTCCAGCTTCATTTAAATCTAAATATTGTGCTTGTTCTTTAGACATTTGTGTTAGTTTAACACCTAAGTGATCTAAATGAGCAGCAGCCACTTCTTCATCCAACTAAAATAAGAGAAAAACAAAAATATAGTACTACTCGTAGATGAAAAACATGCTCATTAGATTTCAAAGCATATACACATCTCATCTTTGCATGACAAATCGTCAGATTACGTTCACACCAGAGGTAGGCGATGGACTAACTTTAGCTCTCTCACGGGGATCGTCTCGCAGACTTCATGCCTCGTCATCGCCCCGTACCTCGTCAAGTTTTGAGAAATCTACTTCACGGGTATCGCTCCGTAAGCTTCCTGCTTTCTGCTCCTTCACCGCTTCGTCCATCGTCAACTACTGATAAAATTTTTCTAGATACTAGGAAGACAGAAGAACAAATCAAAAAGGTTAGAAATAACCTTTACAATAAACAACTGTTAGAGCTTTAACTTCCACTTGTGGAAACGCTGTTTGTGCGGTAGATGTCATCTCAGAGGTGCAGAATCTTACGTTTGCGCAACCGGCCGGTTGTGGAAAAATTTTGAAAAAATGTCTTTACTGTGGAAATTTATGGGAAATCGTCGACACTAGGAAACTTGTATCATTTTTGGGAAAAAATTTTTCGGTTGTGGAAATTTTTGGATTTTGTGTAAGGTTCTGCACCTCTGTGTCATCTACTAACAAATATATTTTCCAAGTGAATTGAAAAGGATGCTGTCCAACGTCTCCATTGCATCTTTCATTAATAAGAAAAAAATGTCTCCGCGGGATTTGCCTCGTGCAGTGCCTCGTCAAGTTTCCAAAAAATCTTCATCACGGGGATCCTCGTCCATCGCTCACCTGTGGTTCACACCCAATTTCTCGATTACGTAGACGAATACAATCATGAAGCTCATTAGAAACATCCACAAATCTGTATTTCAGGAAAAGTAAACTCTTTCTATAATCAATATAAACTA
The DNA here is from genome assembly GCA_905250885.1 of Didymodactylos carnosus. Taxonomy (NCBI): domain Eukaryota; kingdom Metazoa; phylum Rotifera; class Eurotatoria; order Philodinida; family Philodinidae; genus Didymodactylos; species Didymodactylos carnosus. Next base: position 27,150 of record CAJNOQ010001062.1, on the reverse strand, counting down.
ATTGATGTTACTGGACGCAGACTGAGTGGATTATTCAAAAAATGCTGATCGTATGCTAAATATATCATGACATACCGATTTTGGTAACGTGTAGACACCGAGTGGATATTTATCATGTTTTGTAAATAATTCAATTTGTGCTAATACTTGATTTGTGAATGAATTGCTCATGACAAAACTAGGATGACCATGAGCACAACCTTTAAAATGAAAACATCTTAATTAGTATAGAAATCAGTATTCTTTTTTTAGTCTCTACCTAGGTTAACTAAACGTCCTTCAGCTAACAAGATAATCGAACGACCATTTGACAATTGAAAACGGTCAACCTAAAGCGAAAATGAAAAAAAACTCAGTTCTAAACAAAATTGATGGCTAAACTATATAATAATAACATTCATGAATAAATCAAAATTAAAAAGTTTTGGATCATATTTCAGTTCAAAATACTCGATACTACAATTGCTTCTACGCTTTCGCAAATAGACGAGGCTTTTTTTTGTGATGTTGTGGATTAATAGAATAAAATGACGTACTTGTGGTTTGACTGTTTCTTTGCTAACGGCATTTTTCTTCAACCAATCAACATCGATTTCAATATCGAAATGACCAATATTACAAACAATTGCATTATCGGGCATTTCCGACATGTGTCTGCCGAGAATAATATCACGACAACCAGTTGCTGTTACGAATATTCGACCAATTTTACATGCTTCATCCATAGTTATCACTTCGTAACCTAAAACAAAATAAACAGACAGTAACGTTAATATTAAAACTTGATAAACTTATCGATTGTATGAAGATTGATATTCGAATCTTGAAAAAGGACAATCTTTTTCCTGCCAAAATCTTTGTCACGTTAGAAAGACATCAATCACAACCGAACAACAACACGCAAGACTCAAACAATCCAGTTAGACATAATAATTTCTTATTTACTGCTTAATTAATAATTATCATAAAAAATCAAGATCAATAGGATTTCTGATATTTTTTTTTATCGTCTCAATAATATATTGAAAATCTAAGATAATGAATAAACATAGCAATAAAATGTGAATAAATCGAGGCAAGGCCCATTGTATGCCCATGAGAATTTCTGATATTTCATTTTCTCTGTTAAGAGCGTCACGACATAGAAAAAACATTTCTGTACTCTTTGAAACCAATCCGAAATTTCTAGCTCAAAAGCTGACTGAGATATCTTGGAAATATGAAACGCTATAGTCGTAAAAAGAGATTTTGAGGAAAACGTGAAACAAGCTTACGAAATGAAAAACGAAGGAGAAATATAATAATAGTTAATAGAAAGAAATACAGTAATAGTTCACCATAGGTTTTTGCGTATGCTAAGTCCAGTGAGCGTATGCAGAGACATGTGCAACATGTATTTTTGCATATGCAGTGATATTTCAATAAAAAACTAACTTTTTTAGAATTGGAGGCTTTTAGAAAACCAAGCTATTTTTCAAGGCATAAAAGGTAGTGCGTCGGAATGAGGACACTTTGGATTCTTCAATCATATATAAATCTCAGAATCAATGTTTTGGACGAAAATTTATTTTTCTGAGTGTGTGAGGGGTCCTATCTTTCATTATCATTGAAAGATAGTGGTTAATATACTATGCCGTATTCACAACTCATTCAAGACTCAATCTTCCACTTACCTTCCATTGCTGCTTGTAAAGCATTAATTGGATCAATTTCTGTAATAATAACTCTTGCACCAAAATTTCTCAATGCTCTAGCTGATCCTTTCCCGACATCTCCATATCCAGCCACCACCGCCACTTTTCCAGCAATCATTATATCTGTTGCGCGTTTAATGCCATCGATTAATGATTCTCGACAACCATACAAATTATCAAATTTCGATTTTGTAACACTATCATTGACATTGATAGCTGGAATTTTTAATTTTTTTGCTTTCAACATTTTGAATAGTGCATGGACACCTGTTGTTGTTTCTTCTGATATACCATAAATACCCGACGCTAATTTTGCATACTTATCTTCATGAATGATTCCCGTTAAATCACCACCGTCATCCAATATCATGTTTAATGGTTGACCATCAGGAAAATAAAGAGTCTAAAACATTGAAGAAGGAAAAATATAAATGTTATTCAGGATAAGTGAGCTTGAAAAAGCGAAGATAAACTGAAGCAACTTTTGAAAAGGACGGAGATGTGCACTTTGACAGGAAGTATTAAAATTCTAAACCTCTTCAAATTTCTAATAGTTTATCTTTCTCTAAAAGAAATAAAAAGTGAATAAATCCACTTCACTTTATAAATCTTCGAAGAGTCACTTTCCTTGAAGAGAAAAATTTGATTTACAAGAAAATCCTTGTATCTCACCTGATGAAAAAATAATTTTCTTAACTATAAAAAAACGAAAGCCAATAAAATGAATTCAATTCTGCTTACTTGTTCAATACACCATAAGTACTCTTCATCAGTTTCACCTTTCCATGCATAAACGGGTATTCCAGTTTTAGCTATAGCAGCTGCAGCATGATCTTGTGTTGAAAATATATTACAACTACTCCATTGAACCTAAAAATAAATAAGCAAACAAAACAAACAATAACATTTAGCACAAGAAAAGAAAATATAATATAAAACTCACATCAGCACCAAGCTCTTTGAGTGTTTCGATAAGAACAGCTGTTTGAATCGTCATATGTAAACAACCGGCAATTCTTGCACCTTTCAACGGTTTGGCTGCTCCGTATTTTTTTCGTAATTGCATAAGGCCAGGCATTTCATACTCAGCCAATGTTATTTCTTTTCGACCCCATTCAGCTAAACTGATATCAGCAACTTTGTATGGTTGTTTATGACCGGCCATCGGTTGTCTATCTGAAACATGATATAAAAATGTATTACAATATTGTTTCTTGAAGACGTCAGAAGAGTTACACTATTGTCGAAATCTAAATGTTGTTTTCTAAATGTTTTCATTCGTAAAAGAATATTATAAGCATAAAATTGAATGTTTACGTTGATTAAACTGCAACGAGTATACACTATAAAACTGAATTTTACAAATTTATTACCCTATAGAAAAAAGAATTGAACCCTAACGATTCAACTTTTTGCTTTCGGACAAATAATAAACAGTACATTGTAAAGTTGAGGTTTCACCATAGTGGCTAACAAGTCATAAAAGTATATGATTTTTCTGTGTTTCTTAGTCTGGTGGTTCGCTAAGAGAAAAAATTCAATTTTGCTTCAGAGATTCAGGGGCGTACTTTGACCTTTAGAGTACGGTGAGAACAAAATAAATTTTTCTGTCGAGGATATTCACAATGTGTATAGAAACGTTTTGCTATAGACCAAAAGATATCTCAGAAAGCAAAATGTAGCAATGGGGGCTACCTTCATCCATTTGTTAATCCCCTATGCTATACTATAGTGATTTCGCTATTCTCGAGTAAACACGGAACATCTCATGTCAAGTAAATCCTGAATTTACACTATACAGTTTCTAAAGTTCGTAATTAGGGTTAATTGTAACAAACAGCGTCAAATGGAAAAGTAAAGGAATGAGAACCAGACAAAGGTCAAAATTTGCAACTTGTCGTTTTGCACTTTACCTTTACCGAATTAAGATTAGTTTTGATTAGGCAAGAAATGACAAATAAAACTGTTCCATTATTTATCAGACATGTCCAAAAATGAAAATCTGCTACACAACAAACTACACTAGTAAACTGATGTAAGTAAATTCCAAAGGCAATGTGCGCTAATGTTCTAAAATTCTAACAACAAATCTATAAACCATGGTAAAATCTTTTGGTTTTAAGTAAAATGTTCAAAAGTCGAACTTTTCGTTTTCGGTCGAATCCGATAATTGCGCAGGAAAATTATCGTACACGTTTCTTGACCATTCTCTCGGTATTGCTTTATCTGTTTCTTACATTTTAAGGCCTATTCGAACTCTCTAGCTCTTAAAAGCTTACTGAAGTGAAGGAAAATGTGTGGAAAGAATAGTGCAGAATATACGTTCTCCTATTGTAGGATCTGTCTACATGACTTATTTTAGACAAGATTAATTATAACGAGAGCATATACGTTTACATAGCATATCTCAACAGACCAATATTAATCCATTGTTCGATGTTCAAACACAGAATTTTATTGTTTTTATCATCAATTTACCCCTGAATCATTCTTTTGTACATACCAATTGTTTTTTCAGGATGTTCATTGAACACGATAGTTATTGACCAATTTCTTACTGGAGGGCCAATAATACAAAAATCCAGTTCAGATAATACTTATGTGTATTAATCAATTTTAGACTAATTTCATATAATGATATAAAATTAGACACCAATGTCTAATGTTAGTACTCTGACAAAGTTTTTCAGTGTTCATGCCGATTATATATGTTTCCAGATAAGATAGATTACAGAATAGCCCTGAAAATGAATAAATTGCAATAATAACAACAAAAAACAGCAGAGAAAAATTTTCAGAAGAATTTTTTCAACAAAAAAACCTCAATAACATAACTCAAATCCCAAATATAAATATTGGTTCAATGTTTTTCATTAATTATTTTACGTCTGCGTTTGATAATAAATTTGCCTATGCAGATGGAATATGGTATGGTTCGCTATATTTTATTTATTAAAAATTGTCCACATCGGGCATTTTGTTTTTCCACAGTATAACAATATGAAATAATTGATCCGTTATTTACAGATTTATTTGATCAATGACGGAACGTGATAGATTATGACTATAAGTAACAACAAGACAGGCAGTCCGGTCTCATAGCCCGAACTAGATATATATCCCGTTCAGGATATAAAAGCATACCCTGGTTAGACTGTTTTGTATATCCCCACTAGAATTTAAAAAATCGTGAACGATAGACTTTTAAACCAAGACTAGAGCACCTTTGATTTTGACTCAGTTTTTCATCCGCTTTCTTGTGCTATATTTACTTTTCTGCAATAACGTCACAATTCTTGCGGTAATGATTTTTTCCAAAATGTTTTGCAAAAATATCCCTTTCAGGATATAAATTTTCTGTGATATCCCGTTCGGGATATAGGGTATATTCCGAACGGGATATCGCTTGTGAGAACGGACTGTCAGGTTTCATCCAGTGTTACACCGTCCCGTAACAGGTATCATTTTCTGAAGGAAATTTCACTTTTCATCTAGGCCCATACTCTTTCCATCAATTGATGACATGGCTTTAATGATGATTCAAATAGTAACTGTTCTTTAACGGTGTTATTGATAAAATTATCTGAATCATCTAAACGTTTATTTCCACTGTACATAACAACCAACAACTGTGTTTCTTCTTTTTCAAGATCATTAAAAAAACATTTAATTTTATTGGATTTAATCATCATTCTGAATAATAATGCTGAATATAATTTCAGCAAAAATACGTATTGTTTTGAGGCTTTACACATAAAAGATAGAGAATTCTTTTGTTACACAACGTTCATATACACTTCGGTGCATCCTTGACTGAAACTGTACGCTTTCATATGTAAAAGTTCTGCTCTAGATCTTCCGTAATGCAAGTCCCTGAGCCAAGATACTGCAGGAATCAAGAAAATAAGAAAATGTGACATTTCAGATAATTTTTTTTATAATTTTTAAAATCGATCAAAATGTTCGTTATTGTTTATAAATTGACTTACTGGAAAAAAATTGGGCTCGAGTCACATTTTCCTATGACTCAAACTCGGACTTGAGGCGAAAGACTCGATAAACTAGAAAAAGTGACTCGAATCACGTTCTAGTCAGTCATGTGCAACTTTGGATTGTTATGACAGTGTTTATTATATTTGTTATATACCAGAACAGAGAGACAGATTTGAGAATATTCTAAGTAGAACATCGCGTCACATGAAAAAAATTGAAAATTTAGAAAAGGACAAGAGATGGAAAATAGCACTGCAAGCTTTTTCTTGGAAAAATGAATCAGGAGGAAGTTCACTTCTAGCAAATGACTCTACTCAATTTCTCATGCGACTCGGACTCGAAGCCTCCTGACTCGAACTCGACGCAGACTCGAAAAAGCGGTGAATCGCCCATCTCTGTCCCAGATAATGCGCTAAATGTAAGATATCTTTTTGTATAGACTCACTAAAATATAGAGATTACGCAAGATTTTAAAATAAAAATATCGTGAGAAAATGTACCCGAAGGTTAATGCCTAGACCGCTTCGTCGTTAGTGACTTTTAGAATGTAGCACAGATTACTTCGGTCCTATTCGGTGCACAGTTGATCGGAGCTCAGTCATTTTCGCTCATTTTTAGGATACTAGAAAAGCTCTAGACGCACATTGATCCTATTTTAATTTTATGTTTATCCTTCTATTTTCTCTTGAATAATCTCAGATTATTCTTGTATCAAGAAATATTCTATTATCAATCTAGATGCATACTCTGAATTATAGGCGAAATTGATTACATTATTTAGCTCAATTTCTATCTACACCCTTTATATATCGTGTTTTTCGTTTTTTATTGAAAGATTATAGACTATCAATTCGAGTTGAGTCGAATTCCTAAACACCGAAAGAAAGCATGGGTTTTTACGCCATTGATACACATTTCAAAAATAGACTATTTCTCATGAACGAACTGATATTTTGATTGTTATGCTACAACGACTTCAAATCCCACAATTTTTTCGTTTTTCAATGCTTTAATGACAATAAGAACGTTATAAGATAATCTCCTATGTTGATATCGTCGTGCTTAGTGACTATTCAAAACTTGTCGAATATATTGTGTTCATAATGATCACTGTTATTTGAATTTGTCAATAAAGTTTGAATGAACATGCAGAATCATTAAAAATAGAGAAAATCATATTTTATTATGGAATGCAGTGAAAGAATTTGTCATAGTTCATATATAAACGATTGTTCTCTTTATGAAAAAACGATCATTACTCTTCTATCAAAGAATAACAGGAATGGAATTTGAGAAAATAATAATCTGTGTATTGATAGATGAAGAGAAGAATGTTACTGATTACGGGTAGTAAACTAGATTAATCCGCATGATTAAATTTATATAAAATAATATAAAAACATTCTAGTCTATGAGAATATCAATTAAGGTATGTTTTTATTTCTTGTCCAAAAGAAAAGAAAAAGAAAAAACATTTATTTTAGTGGTTGTCTACTAAAAAATTAATTGTTCGTGTCAAAAAACATACGCCTATTTTTTCAAAAAACATTTTTGTGTGTGATACCACAATGATAACTTTGTAATTTAGCCATCTCAAATGATTTGATTGAATCAATTAGCAATTGTTCTACAGGTGATCCAAATTCAAATATAAAAGAATCCGTCTTGCTTGCTTGCTTGAACAAGAAGTTATTCTCTCTTTAAATTTTGTACAATCCGTACAACTCACCCCAGTAAATAAAAATGTATAAACATTTTTTGACTATCAATTTCGATTTCAAAATCTAGCTGATATCTTTTAGTAAATTGCCAATACTTTTTTTCAGAAAAATGTCTTATTCTTGGTTGAAGTTATCATAAGTTTGTAGTGAAAAACATCCCGTATACAATTAAAAAGAATTGGTTTAGATTCTAAAATATTGAAAATAAACAAAGTGTGAACAAACTGAAGACTTTAGGACAGCAAGATTTAAGAAGAACATATGATTCATTTGAAATTATCGTTTATAGTTACATGAAGTGTTTAACGTTGATTTGAATATATTCAGATAAATTTCAAGAGACATTCTTGATCTTGGATCTATGGTCAAAATCATATGTATTAATAGATCGATATATTCATTTGAGTTGAGATAGAATGCTGTCATTATCACTGAGAAGTGATACTTTATTAAATGCAGGTTTTCATGTTAATTATAAATATGTGTGTTTAAATTCGATTGATAAATATAAAATCACATCATCTTCAGTTCAATCTTTCTTAATATTAAACGTATTTATGTTCAAACATTTAAAATTTTCCGATTTTAATATAGAGTTTGATATAACCCAAGCAAAAAATCGTATATGAAAGTATCTAGATATTTTATTGTAGTCTAGATAATCCAATAAAAGTGACATTTGTACCTAGATATTTCATAGTAGAATTGCCCAATATCACAACAAAACATCTAGATACTTCACAAAATTTCTTACTTAGACATGTGATAAATCTAATATCCAGAATCGGATAAGATATTGGATTATTTAGATATATCGACTACTTTATTGAGTTAACTAGCTTGGATTGTCCAATACTCTCAATACTGTCTTTTTATTTGCATCTAGGTATATCGGGTATTGGATGAGGTTACCTAGGTAGGATTGCCCATTACTCGATACTTTTTATTTGCTAGGAAATATTTGTCATAATTCTCTTGTAATAATTTTATTTTGTCTTCAATTTAAACGAGATATTCAAGTATATTATTTATTCTGAAAATTGACATTTAAAAATTCTATACAAAAATGAGAGAGAGAGACCACTTACCAGGTATTCTAGTAGGTATAACTCTATGTAAAATACTTAAACTGGAATACCTTTTTCCCTTTGGTTTTTTTTAACTTCTGATTTTATTTATTGTCAATGAGACTTATGTTTATATATCAAAAACATTGTTTCATTTTTTTTTTCTTATCAAAAGATTGATAAATGTGTACATGAGGAGGGAATAAGTTAATCTTTATTGCAGGTGTTAAGTTCACGTTTTTTCTTCTTCTTCTTCTACATTTATGTTAACAATTTTCTTCGATACTATTTGTCTTGTTCATATATGAGAAATTCAAATGTGTTTGTGTTTCACAAATAATAATGTTACTTGTTAAAGATAAACAGAAGTCATAGTAATGATCAAGACAATAAACAGTCCATAAAAAAAGATTTGGATATAATTTGATTTTGTGATTTACTATCGAATAGTCGGATTAGTTCATTTTCTCATCACTAAATATATTAAACTGATTGAATAATTAACTGAAACGTAAACGTTGAATAATTTTGTAATTATATACAGATTAAATAAAATAAAAAAAAAAAAAAGATGAAGAAATGTTCACTATTACAAAATTATGGTTCAACTAATATGATAGAAGAATTGTAGAACTTGATTCAATGTGTCCACCATTCTCAGAGTAAAAACAAAACGCCTTTTCTAAATTAAATTTATCTGCTCTGTATTCTATGAACTAGTAGAAAATCTGTTAAAATGCTTCCTATATTTAAAAATTTGTGTTTTATTGACTATTTTATAAGTGAAAAAAAGAAGAAGAAGAAGAAAATAATACCAGTAAAATATAGTTGATTTCATCTTAAGTATTTTATACCTACTTTCTAAATTATGACACTTTGCACTATAGCCACTTTATTTTTTTTTTTTCTTTAGAACAAGATGTATACATATATATATATATATTTGGTCAAATTTCATAGTATTTGTTAATTATGTTCTACTGTTTCGTTACTCCTTGATTTGTCAACAAAACAAGACATACAAAAAATGCCAGCAGCATCTCTAATTACGATTTACTTGAATAGTTGAGTACATTTTCTACGCCATCCATTCAATTTGATTCACTTGTTGACAATTCAATTTATTATCTGCCCTATTGGATATTCAAGCGTTGTATTTGTACACTTTTTTTTTTCTTTTTCTTTTTTTTTCTTCTTATTATTATGATAGAATAATAACAATTTCTAATTCTAACTTAAACTGTGGTATAAACGAGAGTACAAAGAACACGAACAACCGGTCTTTTTTTTCTTCTTCTTCTTCTTCTTCTTTCTTTTAGATAATAAAATTGGTTTAGATGAAATAAAATACAAATATATCAATAGGAAATAATTTACTATTCAAATACAGGATTGAGAACTAGCCATAAATCGAACATATTCATAGATCTATACAAAAAAATAACAACAACAAAAAAAAAATGTTTTAGCTTAGACATTAATCAAGTCTACTATAGATGGAAAAGATTTACTTTACAATTTTAACTAGTTTATTTTATAAAGTTGAATTATCAATTAATTCAAGATTCTAAAGTAAAAGAAAAAAAATATATATAAATGAAATACTGAACTTTAATTGGTTATGTGATCACTTGTAAAATTATTGTTTTTTTTTTTTTCCTGTTGATCATGTCCAATTGAATGAAATAGACACTTAAACTATGTATCAATATTTTGTATAAAAAAAAAAGAGAAAGTTTCATAGAATTGTCTGATGTTTATTTAAACAAACTGTTATTTTTTCGTACCAAATGAAAATAAGAACGTTATCTCTGCTTGAAAAATTTCTATAGAAATATCTATGATTATAATTTTTGAGTAAACGATAAATAAAAGAAAAATTTTTTTCAAAAAAAACTTTTTTTTTTTATATTAAATATGATGAAAAATTTGAACATGTGAGTAAATAAAACACAGATTACTACTGAATACTAATCATATCATTCGAAAATTTTTAATATTTTCTCATGTTGATATAGACTGATAATTATTTTTTAATCTATTAAAAAACTTTGAATTATAAAGTAATAACTTTTGTACGATTTTTATTCTTTGAAAAATGATAGATATTTTTTTTACCACCTATGGAAACAGTAGGTGTTAAATTATTCTATTCAATTATTTGATATTATAAGCATTTAATTGTTTATCATAGTGCTTATCTTTTCTTTTTCTTTTTTTTTTTTTTACGTCGTTGATACACCCAATAGACTAGAGAAAAATAATTATTTATAACTCATCCCGAACTCACTATATAAACCAATTACAACACCCTGAAGCATTTCATTTTTATTTATATATGAACATATAACGGATGGAAACGTTTCTCTTTTTCTGCTTCTTCTTCTTCTGTTATAGCAATAGTTCATCATCATCATCATCATCATCATCATCATCATCAATACAATTTGATTACAACCATATTTACGATGTTTTTCTTGTGGTTCATTCAAAAGAAAAATGAAGAATATAAATAAGAAATTTAGTACTAATCAATTGAACATGTACACATATAGAGATGGTCATAATAAAATAGATTTCTTAGAGCTACATGTCATCTATTAAAATAATCTCTTTATAGACACTTACATTTTTCTACAATGGTGACCACATTAAGTTTAGACATAAACAATCTTTTTTTCATCTTATTATAAAATGATCCTAATATGTTACATATTTGAGTTTTTAAATACTTTAATCGAAAAATATTTGTGTTTTTTTTTTTTGTTTGTTTGATAAAGTTCTGCTAGTTACTAAATCTTTTCAATCTACAATCTTTCTTGAACATTTTAAAATTCCATTCGTAGAATATCATACCGATATTTAAAGAATAATTATTAAAAATCGTCTACACATCTTGGAGATTTTCTCTGCTATTTTTTACAAGATTTTTTTTCGTTTCAATTATTTATCTTAGAACTCTTTTAAGTCACGTTCTTGTGTATGGCAATTTTTCAATGTTATTGATGAGTGGAATGTACATGTTCTGCTTATTAAAATTGAAAAGACTTCTATTCAAATTTAGACAATACAAAGATATGTTCTTCCTTTTTTCTAACTAATTTTTTTCTTTATTATGTGTCTTATTCATTATTAATCAATATCCTTTTTGACTGTAGACGCCTGGCTGATCATTATTAGTTGGCATTGTTAAATTGTTTTATTTTTGTCTCTTTTCAACAACATGAACTTAACTTCTTATTATTTTATTTTTCTTCTTGATAAGTTTTTCCGCTTTCTACTTCCTGTTTTAATAAAGTTTGACAAACATTTCAAGTAACTTTTTTTTCCTTTTTTTTTTTTTTTCTCTAAGAAAAAAGAAGTTTTTCATTTAGAAAGATTTTATTGTTATGCATAGTGTGAAAAAAGAACACATTTTTCTTTTCTATATTTATGTGAACAATATTTTCATACACCGGATAGAAGTTTAAACTATATTTAATGTCTCTGTATGTGATTACGTGTATAAAAGGACAAAAAAAAAAAAAAAGAAGAAAAAAACGTCATTTACGTGTCATATATGCGCCTCATTTTAACATTATAAATAGTAAATCAAAGATATGTCAAATAGAAAAGACACAGACTATTTAACAATCATTATGAGTTAGTTGTCGTTTTTTTCACGTTTTTTTTTTAAATTCAACACATACATACACTCACGAGCACACCACGTTGAACACATTGAGTCTAAAAAAGATGATACGCATTCATTATAATGAGGTTTAAATTAAACAAGAAATATTTTATTTTCACTAAATGATTGAAAAGAGATTGTGGAGAATCCGATTTTGGATATAAAATTTATTTATCTTGTTCAATTTATCTTTTAACTCAGTCTTATTTAGTACGCTGTATACCTGTACATCGAGAATGTCTATGAAAAAAAAATGTCAAAGGATTAGTCAATTTACTATTTTACACTATTTCAAGACACTTTTCTAACAACAGATTAGTACTGAATATTGCGTTTGTCTATACAAGAGAATTCATTTTGTCGTAAGGTATTCGCTCATTTCTAACTTGATTAAAATAGAGTTATTTTCGAATTGAATAAAAGCATGGACTGTCGATCATTCTGGATCTTATATGCCGAGAATACTGAAAAAACTTTCAATTCTTTTTCTCACAACGGATTTCAGAAAAAATTTCTAAATACGTTGAGAATAGCAAAATAAAAGTTTTTACCTTTGTAACTTTGTCAAACAGCAAATCAAGTCTAAAAGAATATTTTCTGAAAGTTTCAAATAATTTGATTAGATTTTGAGTAAGAGATGAATTTTCGTTTTCATACTCCTATTTTCTACAAAAACAAAGATTTTTTCCAACCAAAAGGTCGTTTTCATAGGGAAAAAGTTCAAAATACTTTTGGGATTTGAAAAAAAACTCTATTTAGAGTATATCATGTTCAAGGTCATGTTCCTTAGGCTTTCTTACTTTTTTTCTGAAAATAAACATTACTTTTTATTATTCATTTTAACACAGTAAGAGATCTACAGCTTGGACTTGCACAAATAATTAACGTGACATTTATGATATCCTTAGCACGTTCCAAACATCTACGTTATTGAAAAAAATGAAAGAGTAATTACCTCGTCTTATTGGTTGACGTTGGCTGCACAGTTGTGATTGTCACAGCTCTATGTATATTTCCATGAAATGCTCATTAAAAAAAAAGGTCAACCAGTAGAAATATGTGTCTATTGCTACCTGATATTATAAAAATTAACTGTTTTATTCAACATTTTGTTTGAACATTTCACACCAAATAGTGGGAGATAGTCAGACTTTGATTTGGTTTACAAATTCAGACAAGTGTCATTGAACCTTATCGGATAAATAATAATTCGAATAGAATGATTACATTCTAAAACAGAGCTGTATCGAAAACCGCTCTTTTTAGAAGCCATTTTTCCACTGGACACTTTCTAGAAAGATCATGTCTAAAATAGGTAGCAGAGAAACACTTTTTACAAGTGATTTACAATAAAATACTTTTGAAAAAAAAGGTCACTTTTGAAAGTACCGAGATGAAGTGCTAAAAGTATTCCGCAGTGTAGCATTTTAAAACCGCTCTAAAAAACAAACTTGAGAAATAGGAACCGTTCTCTTCAGCTACACATTTTGTTTTTCACAGTGTACCAAGAAAAAACTCAAACTAGTTCGGTTTTTCTAAAGAAGTTCGGAATTTTATACTAAAAAGGACAGAAACATAACCTTCTAATCAGTCATAGAAATACACCTAAATTTTTATTCGATCAGAACTACGTGTAAATTTCAAAGGCATTGAAAAAATAAAATCAAAAAATAACTTTTTCTATATCTTTACCACTCATTTTTCTTCGAATAAGAATAACAAGCTGAGTTGTTATCGATATTAATCATATTTATTATTATTAGCTCCGTTCTTTCATTTTTTGTTAGGTGATCTATTTTGCAATTTAAGTTACATTTCTATTTTATATAATATTGTATGCGTAACATGTATCAATTTATCAATATTCAAAGAAGCGAAAGCGAATGAGAAAGAGGAGAATACGTGTTGTTTTTGTTGCGCTGCATTTGTGTATGTTGTATTATTATTATTACCATTATTATTATTATTATTATTATTATTATTATTATTAGAAGTAAATGCACATCGAGAAAGAAAAAGAGAAACCGAAAAGATGCATTCGATTAAAAACGTTTTCAATAGAATAAGAAAAACACAAAATGAAGTGTCTCTTTTTATATTCTTTTCTTCTATTGCAAAATATTCATTCTTTAGCGCGTCATACGCCCTCTTGAATATAGCAATTTCTTTTCTTTTCATTTCATTTCATTTATATTTGCTTCTGTGTGTATGTGTATATGTCTCTCTCTTCTTCTCTCTCTCTCTCTCTCTTTCTCTTCGTCTCTCCTTCTCTATTCTTTACCAATAGACACATATTGTAATCATTTTGTTATGTTTTCATTCCCCGTTTCCGAGGAAAAAAAGAAAAATAGCCCAATCAATTCATTCCTTTTATCGTTTGACAATTTTTAATTTTCTTTCTTTTCTTTTCTTCTATTGGATGTGTATGTATACGCATAATAGTTGTATTCTTTTAGGTTGAATAAAATAAGAATAACACTCTCATTTAAATAGAAAAAAAAAGAAAAGAAGAAAAATGAACCGTTTTTCTCTCGAATGAATTGAATAGAAATTGTTAAGAGAGAGTTCAAGTCATTATGTTTCGCGTTTTTCTTTCTTTTTGTATTATGTTCTCAAGAATATAAAAAACTATTTTCATTTTTAATATAATAGGCTTTCAACGATTCGTATTGTAATCTTTTATAACACAAGAAAAAAACCCTAAGAAGAATATACCAATAAGTGGCAAAGAGAGAAGAGAAAAGAACAAAATCTTTCCCCTTGTGTTGTTGTTGTTATTATTATTTTTATTCGTCTTATTCTTTATAGTAATATACATATACATACATATACACTCTCATACATCCAAAAATTTTGGCATATTTAACATTGATTGACACATACCTATTCGTATTATTTTTATTTTATTTTTTATGCTCAGCCAACAATTTACTTAACAACAATTCACCTAACTTTGTGCGTTCGTTTGACAAGATTGATAATAAAATCCTACGTCAAGCGTATCCGTCACTAATGATGTGTACGTATGAAACGTTTATCTTGTTTCTTATTTTTTTTTTTTTTTTTTTTTTTATTGAACTATAAGCATATCTTCAACTTTATACATTTACGGTCCTCCCTATTTTTAACATCTCACTTTTAGAAGAAGAAAAAAAAAAGAAAGGTATATTTGTCCATTTGTAATTGTTTCATAAAAAGGACACTCCGACAAGTAAGTACTAATTAATTTATTCAATTGTAGAGGTGATAAAACTAAAAGAGATAAGTGTGGTAACAAACAATAATTAAGCCACCTATAACAAAAGAGTTTTTGTTATCATCATGATATGATGAGACTCATTCTCATTAAAACATATAAAATCTCATTTTTTACCATAAAATAGACCGATTAAATTCACATTAGAAAGAGATAAATAGATATTTGACAAGTTTATTAAAATTAATAAACGTAAATTTAAATATCAGTAGAGTACAAAGAATGTAATTTATTCTACTATGAAGTTTATTTATTTGTACGCAAAAACAATAGGCATTTTACCTCATGACACTCCATTTAACAATTTAGACTTGAGCATGTCATTGTCTCGTTTAGTAACAAATTGTCTAAATATTTTTATGCCTTAGAAGCTCTAAAAACAAGTTTTATCAATTTGTACGAACTTTGAAATGATAAATACAGTTTCACAAATGATTTGAGATATGAAAAGTGATCCGTCGTTTAAGTCTTGATGTTATAGATGATAACGTTTTTATCCTAGATCTGATATACTCATTTTTCTCATTTTGCTTCATCACAACTTTTTTTAAAGTGAAATAACAGTGTAAACTAAAGCACAAACGGTCTTTTGACATCAAGATTCGGAACAACGATGTAGAATTTACAATAGAAGTTGCCTTTCATAACCACACAAGTTATTTACCTCAACCATACGAAATAAGCAGCATCTTGCTTGCTCGATGATAATAAAATTTTCTCTTTTCTTCGACAAACTTAAAATCTGCTCTAAAGTTTATTTCTAAAATAATAATTTTGAACTAGGGCAAATAAAAAAATATAGTTTAAAACATTCTCGTCTTTTTAAATAAGTTTTTCTTCAATATATGTCTACATCATACCGATTTACTCACATCTTTAAGACGAAGTAGTAGATATCCCTTAGATCTTTATAAAAAGTGAATCGATCAAACATCTTCACAGCTTGTCTAAGATTGTCTATTGGGACACAAAAACTAGCATGATAATTTACTGTTCGTCACAAATTCCCGTCCTTATATTTTCTTACTTTCACAAATCAGATTCTTCTTAATAGAACGGCAATTGATTTGGTAATTATAATATGTTTATTTTTCTCATTTCATGGCCATTCTTCACCTATTATTAATGTTTTTAGCTCATCTGTTTGATACGATTGATCATCAAATGTCGGGGATTTCAAAATCACCTGATCATGTTAAACGTCCAATGAATGCGTTTATGGTATGGTCACGTGGTCAACGTCGTAAAATGGCACAAGAAAATCCAAAAATGCACAATAGTGAAATAAGTCGTCGTCTTGGTGTTGAATGGAAATTATTATCTGAAGAACAGAAACGTCCATTTATCGATGAAGCTAAACGTTTAAGAGCATTACATATGAAAGAACATCCCGATTATAAATATCGTCCAAGACGTAAACCAAAATCATTAATGAAAAAAGAACGTTTTCCATTTCCATTTCCATTTGCTCATCATCCATACAGTGGATTTAGTTTACCTCAAACAACAGTCGGTACATCAAATACAAGTGGACATCATCATCATCATCATTCTCCTCATCATCCACTATCATTAAGTGATTTAACATCGGCTACATCTCAACATTTGAATGATTCATTAGCATTGAATTTAGAAAAATGTCGAAATTTATTACCATCAACATCGTCAACTCCATCATTTTATTCCTCACCATTTTCAACAAAATTGACAGATTTTTCTTCGACAAATGCTGCAGCAGCCGCCGCTTTAGCCTATAATCCTTATAGTACATTAGCAATGGCTAATGCAGCCGCAGCATTTTCTGGACTATCAAATGTTCCTAATTATCCGTACAGTATGTTATCAGCTGCCGTGGCAGCCACAACATCCGCATCATCATCATCAGCCTCCGTTTCATCGTCATCTATATCTTCAACCACAAATGGTGAAACAAATAATATTCATCGACCACAAGCATTACTAGGAAAAAATAATTCGGATAATAATAATAACAATACTGAACATCAACGTTATTGAACAGTCAATCGACATTCTTTTTTTTTTTCTCATTTGGTTGTTTTTTACTAATCATATTATTTTTTGTTCTCTCATAAAACATCCCGAGTGTGAGCTATCGTGTTTGTTTGGGATGGGTTATTCTATTTGTTTGTTTTTCTTCTCTCTTTTTTTTTTTTTGTACATCAGCACGAAAAAAAAAAACGTTGTACCATTTTTCTCTTTTTTTGTATCCAAATGAATAACAAAGAAAAAAAAGCAGATGCTTATTAACATTCATATGTACATTTTGTCAATCTTCAAAAGAAATCATTCGTTCTAGTAAACAAATTTAAAAAACTAAAAGATAAAATGAATTCGATTTAGTCAGTTATACTGGTAGTCAAATTTTTTTTCTTCAAATAACTACAAAATCATGGTACAATACTGTTTTAGAATAAAACTGTATTGGTTATAATATGTGCTTGCTTAGTAAGTATAATAAAACATCTTAAAGTGTTTTTTATAATTTATATAGACAAACTATTTACAAAATCTCGAAATAAAATCGTATACAAACATTTAGTTACATATTTGTATGGATTCAAATTTCGTTAAAAAAAAATAAAAGAAAAAAAAAGAATACAATTTTTTTTTTCTTTTTGTAGTAAGAGAAACCTGATCAAGTCAAACACTAAACTAAACGATGCGTTTAATTTTAGTAAGAATACCATACCTTTATGAGAATAATCGATCTCTGGAGAAGAAGAAAACAAAATTTCATATATCTATTACAGAAAGAAAGAAATATATATATATATATATATTTCTATATAAGATTTGTTTCAATACTAGAAATGTCTTGGTTCATTTAACGTGCAACTAGGCGAGATCAATTAAATATATATACATATTATATCAAAAAAAAAAAAAAAGAGGTAGAGATAGAAGAGAAGAATAAAAACTATAAGGCTATCAATAGTATTGAAAATTGTGTGTTCGATAATGTAAAGACCGATGGTACAATAAAATAATCAAAGAAAACAAATCATTCATTATCAATTTTGAGTAGACTAGAAAAATATAGTCAATAAACTGTAAAGTTTGATTGTTTTATTTCGAGTTTTTGGTTGCTATTATAAAAATCGAATTCATGTGTAAGTGAAAAATTAATTTTTAAAAAAATGAACTGAATTACAAAAAAAAAAGAAAAGAAATTTCGTTAAACATTTGAAATGTTAAAATACTTTTTTTAAAATAGATTTTAAGAGTACATCGTTCTGTTATAATGTTCTATGGTAAATTCTTTGTGATTAACATTTAGGTTTTTTCAATATTATTATGAGAAGACTTGGGTGTTAATAAACGATGAATAGTCTAAACGAGTTAGAACTAAATTCATTAGAACATTGAACGTTTAATACACGTGCTTTGATCAAATCTTATTCAAACATCAAAGAAATGATATCCTGGTGTTGAAGAGTTACTTGTATATTTATAGATGGTTAAAAAAATAACACATCGTTCGTATCAATGATATAAAAAAACATATAATAAATGTTTGATTTAAGTTTTTGAAAGAGGAAAAAGAAGAAGAAGAAAAAAAATGAGCAGCTGTTTAATCAATTTAATAATTCATGGAGAAAAAGAGAAAAAAAAACAACAAGTACTGTACAGTTACTATACTTATACATTACCCAAATTGAGTATAGCACACTGGCCGTGCAATTACATGATTAACAAATACAAACCGCCAAATGATGAGCGATGATCGTCGTTGATTGCAACATAATACTGAGAAGAAGAAAAAGACATGAGTTTTTTCTCTCTTTTTTTTTTTTTCGTCATGAAATGTGTCATACCGCTCTTTTTACGCCACATGAGGTAGTTTAAAATTGATTTGTCATTTACTAAAATCGTCAGATAAATTATGAACAGAAAAGTATCTGTATATGAAGGATCAAAGTCAAGACAAAAAAAAAAAAAATTTTCCTCTCATTCTTTTGCTCCTTTCTTTCTGGTATAATTTGTGACAACATTACATTTTAATAATACTCGAGTGAATAAGTTCATTTCCTCCAGCTGACCATTTCGCATGTTAAAAAAACTAGTAGGACTACTGTGTAAATAGCAATTAGAAAAATACATAGTATTATATGGTATGCATGACTTTTTAAGCAATTGATGAGAGGTTATTATCTGTTTAGATATGAACTTTAGGGCTATAAGAGAGTAAATTATTTTTTATTCGCAGTACATTGTCATTTATATATTTTATATGTTAATTTCACTGTTATATATTGAAATATCGATAATACTCATGTTCTGGTTACGTGAAAAGAAATTCTTCTGTATTCTAGTAGAAGAATGTAAAATTAACGTTGATTGACACGCGTTTTTCTATATACCAAATATTAGACAGTTGAATTTTGCACATTTTATGATCAATAACGTCTTTTATATTTTACATTTCATATAAATATTTTGTTGTTGTGTTTTTTTTCTTCATATTATTTAGTTTAGTTTAACTAGTCATTGTTCTTTCAGCTAGCATATTATCGAGAAGAATGATGCTATATCGATAGACAGCGGGTTTTCTCGCAATTTTCTCATCAGATTATTTTCTTCAGATATCTATTGCATTGTTTTTTAAAAAAAAAAGAAAGAAAATGAACAATAGAAAAGGAAGTTTTACAAATGTGATTTGTTCAAACAAAGTATTGTTTCTTTTTCTTTTTCTTATTTTTTTTAATACGAACGGAAATGATGGATTTATCATAAAATAGTTGAAAATGTCGAGATTTTTATTCTGTCTGATTTAACTCTTGTTGAAAATTAAGATTTTTTTATTTAATTCAATATTGAACTTCCTCATTTCACCTGGAATCAAATCATATATCATTATCATCAAAGACTAGTTTAATTATGTATAATCATCAATTGTCTCGGGAATTTATAATATAAAACATTTTTTTTATTACTTTACTCAAAAATAATGATAATAGAAAATATGTTATTTAAATCAAACTATCCATTATGTATTTGTTCATCATCTAGATACAAATTTCAACAGAAAATATGTGAAATAAACTTTTTATTTATCTTTAAACCGACTATGGGAGAATTTTATAGAAATCAAAAATATCAGAAGACTTTCACAAACCGTAGTGAAAAATGATATGAATGCAATTGAAAAGTAGATTATTTTGCTAAAGAATTTTTAGTTCTCTCGAATACTAGACTAAATCTGTATAATGTTGATAATAGTGTTCTTCAATGCAGTGACGGATCCAGAAATTTTCAACAGTATGAGCAATTTTTAAATACGCCTTTCAAGGTAATAGTAAATTGACTTTTTTTTTGTGACAATGTTTATTATTTCGCATCTGAAGACAGATTTTATTTGAAGTTATTTGGCAAAGCAAGATCCCTCATACATTTCAACACAGATCGTACGCTGGATCCGCCATTGCTTCAGTATATTTTTTAGACAATAAAAACAAATAAATGTACTAGTTAGTATTATTATATCCGATTTTTCATATTTTATTTGTTCCTTATAAATAGAGATAATAGTGACGATAATAGTAATTAACTTTAACACATACACACACACACACATGTTCCAATAAGAGTTTTTATACTCTGTTATTTTATTTTTTTCATTTTTATAAGGCAAACTGGCACACACTATCAATTACTACAATAAAAGTTAAAACTAAAAAGAGATTGAACAATTCCCGAAGAACAATGAATATCGGCTACTTTAAATGAAGAAAATTTTATTCATATGACTGAACACTTTAAAAACAATATTATCTAAACAATTATATTTTTAAGTTTCAAAAGAATTGAAACAATTTTTTTTCTTTTGCTACAATGATTCTTAAATGAGACTGATGAATATACAACTAGTATCATATACAAATTTAAATTAGCAGTTCAAATTTAATACGATGAACATTTTTTTTTGTTTTGTTTTGTTTCTTACGATTAACGAATAATATATTTTTGATAAAATATACTCATAAATCATACAATGTGTTATGATTGACGACTGTACACACCTTTCATATATCACATAAACAAAATAAAAATGTTCATTTCATTTTTGAGTGGACAATGATGTATAGTGAACCGGCAAATAGACAGGAACAAGTGGTTTGAGGGATTAGTTATAAGAGAGCGCGAGAAAAAGAGAGAGAGAGAGAGAAAAAGACAGAGAGAGAAAAGAAAAAAAAAAAATAACAATCACTTGAAAATTGAGATAATGGTATTGACATCAAACGATGAACAAAAAAATAAGAAGTATCAACAAAAGCGAGCGACCGGTTGTCATAATCATATTTCATTTATACTCTTAAATCATGTTCAAGTTATCATACTCAAATAAACTTTAAATAGCAAAACAAGTTCATCGAAAAATAATAATATGAACAAATGTTGTTATTCATACGTTTGATGAGAAGATAAACTATGAGGTTCAACCTGTTTCAAGTCTAATGTGAAAATTTTTTGAACAGATTTTTAAAAAAACAATATGAACATCAGAGATATTTTAACTTTTTATAATATATACACAATTTTATTATAAAAGAAATTTGTTTCCAAATTAGAAAAATGCATGAGAAAATATGGTAGGAGATAAAAAAAAGAAGTAAATAATTCCTCCATTAGAACGGTAATGGTTTGCGTCACAATTATCTTCTTTTTATTAAAGAATTGTCTGTTTTTTGTATGAAAATGTTAATAGTTCTATTATTTAAATGTATATGTTGAGTCTAATTCAACATAATAATTCAAACATCT
Organism: Didymodactylos carnosus; assembly: GCA_905250885.1. Taxonomy (NCBI): domain Eukaryota; kingdom Metazoa; phylum Rotifera; class Eurotatoria; order Philodinida; family Philodinidae; genus Didymodactylos; species Didymodactylos carnosus. The sequence goes on along the minus strand of CAJNOQ010001062.1, from coordinate 4,963 downwards.
ATCGTCAGACATTATTATTGTCTATCTTCTTCTTCTTCTTTTTTTCTCTTATTTTAAGAAAAGTACAAATAATAATTATAATTATTTTTTAAGATAGATTATTTTATTCTATTCAAAAACATCCGTTTTTTCATGTTCAAATTAGTAAATTACTGTATTCTTTTAAAACAAAACATATAGACTAAATTAGGATAAGAAGAAAAATATAATCTGTTAAGATTACATCCGATAATAAACTTTTTTTTTGTCTTAATACACAGCATCAGACCTATGTCTAATAGTACTGATCTTATTCTATATGTGTTCAATGTGTCAACCTATATCCCTTTTTTACTACAATATCTACAATATATCAAAAATATTTTCTCTAAATCAAATACCAAATTGATCTAAACGAAGTAAAAATACGTATTTGTTTTTTACACCACATTCTAACGTACGCTTGTTTTAATTGAAAGAAGTGATTTTAAAATTTTTTGTTCGATGCGTACGCCAGGCATGGGCGAGTCCGAGAGGGTACCGACTCCAAGTAGAGTCCGAGTCCGTAACATTAAGGACCTAGTCCGAGTCAATTTCGAGTCCGGTAATCTTTTAGATTTATTTTTGATGAGTGCGGTTTATTTCTCTTTCTTAATTTACTGAATCGTGAATAGATATTTGATTTTTCGAAAATAAGGTTACTTTTCAAGTCTGTCTCCCGAACAAAAATTTTCAATTTCTTGTGAAACAGAAGATGTTGTTATTTCGCTTTTCATTTTTCTCTGTTCATTTGTCTTATAAGCTGAATAGATCGGACTCGAAATATAAAAACTCGAATCCGAGTCCGCCAAAAAATCTTCCAGTTCGGACTCGGACTCGCCCATGCCTGGTGTACGCATCACTAGCGAGTTACTTCAGTTCATGAGTCATTTGTAGTTTTTCGTGTGGTAAGTTGCGTGTCCTGCAACGAGACAAACCATAAAAGAAGTATCTGTTGTTCACAACAAAATTTTTTAGAGAAATATTTGGTAAATCATATGAAAAGGTCTCCAAACTTTGCGTGATGTTTCATCTAGCCGAAAGAGTGCTTTATCCGGTTTTTGCTTTCCGACGTTCTCACAATATTTCTCGCTTAGACTAAACGTCAGTTAGTCTTCGAAGACGTTTCATAGAATTCACGAAACATTTCTCTACAAAATTATGTTCTGAACAGCACACATTCTTCTAACAGACATTTTTTTTAATGATTCATTTGAATATGTGAGTAGTCATTGCAGAACTTTAGTGCTATGCCAATTTTAACTATAATCAAGCAGCCAATGATCTTTCATACAAATTGAAAGGTTTTTAAAAGAAGTCTGCCTACGTCATAATACGACCGAGAATCAGAGTTTATTTTGAATTCGTTCATATTGTATTAAAAAGATGCACGCTTGGTGTTTCTTCTTTTCTATTTCTGTTCATTGCATAATTACAACAGTTATTATTACAAGAAAAAAACAAAAAAAAACCTCAATATACTGTTTTTCTCTATTTTGAAAAAGTACGACCATTCGAAGATAGTCTTCGTTCATTATTCTTCTGTAAAAACATCACTGACACCCAGTTATAGATGAGCTTTATTTGTCATTTTACTGACAATTCTTTGTTCATTATATTCTCATTTTAGTCCTCCTTTGTACATTATTGTTTCTCGCTTTTTTTTTTGTTCCTCTATCTCGTTTAAGATAGCCTCCTGTGGTGAGATCATAGTGATTTTAATGGGAAAACTCATTCTTCTTCTTCTTATTCTTTTTAAATAGAGTCTAATACATTTTTGAATAGAACTTGATTTTCTTTGAATTTTTCTTACCATAGCAATAGAAAAGGACAGATTTACATCAATAACAGAAAAATTTTCTTTTTTTAAATCATGCGTGTAAATGTACAAGTTTACCAGAGATAAATAATAAGAGGATACAATAGAAATTTTTTTATTCAACAAAGAACTATCACTTAAAAAAGTGTTTTATTATTATTGATGTACTATTATTAACATAGAATAGATCCTAGATAATGTGTTTAAAAATGTCTTCTGTACAGGCAGAGAATTTCAGTTTTTACAAATTTTTTTTTTATTTTATTCATAATCTGTGCCGTTAGTTTTAGTGACTCATTCTACGTATTCATTTACAAGTGTTTATATCGTATTGTTTTTTTCAAGTATTATATATCGCTTCAATTATGATCACTTAAATACCTTTTCATTACTCTTATTTGAAATAAATCAGTTGAGCTATCAAATTCCCAAGTGTCTTATGGATTCATAACAAATGTGTTAAATTCATCATTGTACTTTCTAATCAGTTAAATTTTTTTTTCTCTTCTTTTGAATATAAACAACAATGTATACGACTGATGAGTAGTATGATGATATTGCTTTGATATGAAACTTCCACTAGTTATTATTGGATTAATAGTTTTAGTATTCAAATATTTGAACAAATAGCTGACATATAACACATTTAAATATATTTTTCTTTATTATCAATATTTTGTTTTATCAGTTTCTCTATTGTTTGCAACGAATCAGTTGCTTGTATTGAGCATGTAAACCAGAGATCATCACAGGACAGGGCAACAAAAAATTCTTTGACTTACCCTGCAAAAGATTGGTTTTTGAGATTTTCAAGTTTCTTTTTAAGTAAAATTTTGAGATCTCTCGTATATGTGAAAATACAAATGACAGCCAACTTTTCTAAAATTGATAATTAATAAAAAAAGGATTTTGTTACGCAAAGAGAAACACATCCAGTATTTGTGAAGAATTTCTTGAAGATAAATCTTTTGCACTGCAGGACGTCCTGCCCAGCCAGCCAGGACCAAAAAAATTTTATGAGTAACTCTCTGACAGGGCAGGGCCAAAAAGTTGCCTTGCGATGGTCTCTGATGTAAACACGAATATAACTGTATCTATTTTCGTAATAAAAGAATGAATAAATTCGTCGGTTCCGATCAGATTTCTCTACATTTGTCGATAAGATACTGATCAGATATGATCGAATTCTTTCATTTTCGTCGTCTGCAGACGTTTGCCTGGTCGAAAATCAGCAAAAATTCTGATCGTTTTCTAACCGACGGAACTGAATGAAAGATAGCTTGTACACTAAATTTAATGAATTATTATCTTATGATTGAGTTTAGAGTGACTTTATAATAAATATTGCTTAATTTTATCTAAAACTTAAACGTTCTTCATTCTGACAGTTAAGATCAATCCTTGATGCATTCCGTACGTATCTACATCTCATTATTTGTTTTCGCAGTTCAATATCACCTCCGGTAATTATTCTACCAGTATGTTTATTAAAAGAGTCAAAAAATAACCTAACATATCGTGTATATTAGTAAAAAGAAATGAGTGAACAGGAGAACATTTTGATATATGTATCTTATAAAAATGATTATTCATTTTTAAAAAAATGAAATTAACTCAAGTGAGAATATGTCGCCGATAGTCAATCAACGAGATATATATTTTATGTTTCGGTCAATTACTCAAAAGTGGCCAAAACCATTTGTTCAACAGTTTTTATTCAAAAGAAAAAATATTCCATAGTGGAAGGGAAAAAAAAAAAGTTCAAAACCAGTTACAAGAGTATAATACGCGTATAAGAAGTGTAAGCGAATTCATATACTCGATGATCAAATAAAGAAAAAATAGATGAACAATGTCTAATTAGTAACTATGACCTTAGGTTTATTAACATATTGACAAAATGAAAAGAGTTTAGTTGTTCTAATCAGAGTAAAGAGAGAACTCGAGGGCATATATATTGAAGAAAGAAAAAGAAAAAAAAAAAATTACATAAAAATGATCAGAGATTTGTTGACCGAATTTGTAAACTATTTCTTCTTGTTCTATTGAACAAGTGTTGTTTTTCATTTTTATGTTTGTTTAAATGATGAACATTTTTATTTGAAAATATTCAGCGATAGATTAAAATAATAGAACAACAATCAAAAACATTCAACAAATATCTACAGGCAAAGCACTTATACAAGTAATTGAATTGTTACGACATTTATATCTAAGTCTCAAAAAAACAATTTGTTAATCTTACAAGTACAACGGCTTTTACGTACAAGTAAAACTTTTTCAATTATATTTTTGTAAGATAATAAAACATCTAATTTTATGTAGAACTTTGTACTAGATAAAATAACAAAATAAAAGGAAAAAAATTAATTTAATTGGGGCTATGCATGAACGTGTCTCATTAAATTTGTCATTTTTGGATTTTTGTAGTAGAATGACGAAAAAGAGATGTATAAACATTTTTCATCCTTCTACCGATCATTCCTTTCAAAGCGTATCATGAATCATTATTAGCAGCATCTCATATATCATCAAATGTATTTGCACGATGTATTTGACTATATTTAATAATTTTGAGAAATTAGTTTCAGAAATCTTTACAGTCATGGATACACAAACATTTGTGCATTCATACGTTAGACCTAGTGAATTATATAGTATCATTCATCCTGCGTTAGAATGTTGGTATGATTAGAGATCAGAATTGATGAGAAGTATATACAGTAAGAAGAGAGAGTTTCGATGTCACTAATTATATAGCGAAATATACGTTAACATGCATGTTCTAGCGAACTTTCAGATGTCCTGATCAAGGTCCTGAGCAGAACACTGAAAATGTGAAAAGAACAGCCACTAATTTCCTGACCATTGTACTAATTTTTTCCTGATTAGAATAAGATTTCAAGAACAGGTCATTGTTTTCCTACCCGACATAGCTAGGCAACCAATCTTCTGTACGTCAAACAGGATCGAACTGACTTTTGCTAGACAAAATGCAAGTCATCAACGTTCACAGAACTCTCACATTCGAACTCAACGTTCGAAGAAACTCAACAAATATCTACAGGCAAAGCACTTATACAAGTAATTGAATTGTTACGACATTTATATCTAAGTCTCAAAAAA